>JAYKTE010000077.1:89111-100381 GCA_036873565.1 Xipholeptos notoides
TATTTTTCCATCAAAATAATTCAAAATATAGCCATTAATATCTTATCCCATGAAGAGATATACTTAAATATCTGAAGGAATGTGAGGGGTGTACTCACTTTTGTGATACACTGTATATGTATGTGTATATATATATGTGTGTATGTATATATATATGTATGTATATATACTTTTATATATGTATGCATGTATACTTTTTCATTGGAGAGGAATTGTTAACATTTTGAACTCTCTTGCACAGATTGTCAATCTCCTAAAGAAAAAACTTGCTTGGAATAATACCCTATACAAGAAAGATAACTACCCACAACATGTGTATTGTTGTGTACATATATCTGAAAATGTCAATTCGTGAACTTACAACCCTCTTCAAGTTATATCTTCTCTTTGAAAAAGAAGCGAGTCATCAGAAATATACATTTATCTTGAGGCTAAAATATTTTTTGAACTAAGAATATTTATTTCACTTGATTTAAAAGAAATCACTTTAATACAATATATAGTTTAGTTTACTATTCATTAATGTAAATACATTGTGTAATAATAATGAGTCTCTATTCTTTTTTAACAATTTTATTTAAATATAATGCTCACCCAATTTCAGTTATTAATTTGATTGCCAATTTTCAGAATTAGCCCATTTTCTTTTTTCACTGCAATAAATTCAGAATCTTATTTTAGTTTTTTTACTAAATAAATGTTAGAATAATTGTTAAATATTAACTTTAGATATTTGATTTTCTAGACAAAATATGTTGTTTTCTGGTAAATGTTAAAACAATTTGTGCAAAATCATTTTCAATCTTTAAATATCATTTCTATGGATAGAATTGAAAATGAAATTAAGAAAAAGTCAATATTTGAAATCTGAAAAGCATTTGAGGAATTCTTCATACATTAACATATATGTTAAATAATTTTTGAAAAATATGTAAATTCGTTTTAGATTAAAAAATAATTAGCAAATATTATTATTACACTATTTTTGTCTACCACTTTTACAAGAAATGATTTTTAAAACATGTCTTTTTCTTGTTAAAAAACCGATTATTTCATTTGAATTTTCCAGTGTTAGTCAATGTTGTTGGCAAGGAGGAGGAGGCAAGAATAAGCCAACAAAATAGAGAATAAATAAACAGCAAATTTGTATTTCTAAAATATCTTTCTCTTCTTGAAAATATATTTCTCAGCAGCACAAAGAACATTTTTAGTATTTCTTTATCGTTTTTGTATAAAAATATTTATCTATGGGTTTATTTTCTTCCTTAAACATGAATATTATTTAAATTAGAATTATTGGAAAAGTGATTTTTTTAAGGGAAAGAAAATTGTTATTTTCCTTATTTCTATCTTTATATTTCTAGTTGTCTCCCCGTGAACTCTGGTAGCAGAGTGCTAGAAACCTGTTTGGTTAGAGAAAGAAAGAAGGCCTGTGTGTTGTGTTGTGTGTTGTGTGTGTCGACTGCTGCTACTTTTTTTTTCTCTCTCTCTCTTTCTCTTCTGTCAATCTTGCCCAACGAAACACAAGCCAGAAACGACGAGGGCGCATGACGCATTAAACAGAACAGCCGCAACATTATCTCCCTCTCTATTATCTTATATTCTTTTTCCCCCTCTCTATAAACCTTTACACTGAGTAACGCACTTTTTTTTCCTCAACTTCTCTCAATTAACCTACACATTTTGTATTTCACTCTTTATTAAAACTACAACCTCCACTCAGTTGTAATCATAAAAAAAAACACGCTGGATATTTTTCTTCGCTTTTGATTATAAAACTGCACGCCTTTTCTTTCATTTTATCTAATTAAAATAAAAAGTACTCTTATCTTTATTTTATTCCTTTCTAAATATACTGACTAAATTTCTCACCACTCTTGCATAAATTTTCTTTTTTTCTCTGAAAATATTCGCATATAAACCATTTTATTTTTTTCTCCCCCGCCCCGTGTTGTTTCTTTTCATGTATTTATTTATCACACCCCCATCTTTTCAAAAATCAACTGTTTTCTTGAAACAATTTTCATTTTCGAAAATTGAATTGTTTATTTTTTGTTATTTATTCGCCTTCAAAAGCTGAACTAGTCACGATCATCTATGTTGGGCTGTTTTTTCAAATGATAAAAAAGAAATCAAATAATTGCGTGCTCAATAATATCAGACTTGGCCCAGTGCTGACGTCAGTGCGAAAACCCTTCGGCAAATATGGGCTGCTACGTTTCCCTCCTGCGTAAAGCTGACAATCGATTTTAACGCCATCTCGACGATTGCATTTTCTGTAGACATTTTGCAAGGAGTAAAATTTCGCAAAAATGTCTATAATTCACTCTGATCATTTACGAAAGACTGGCTTCGTTTAAAATTGTTTGTAATCTCATCGATCGACTAAACTGTGGTTTTGTGGAGGGAGGAAATAGTACCAGCTAATTGAAACGGCAGATTTTGAAAAGAATGCCTTAGACGCGTCACAACCCGGAATTTATGTTCTTGCGCTCAGGGATTGCTACAACTCAAAAAAAGAATTCCTGAATTTTTGTAGTTAGCCAAGATGAGGATTAGTTTTGAGCAAAGCATGCTTCTTCATATTGCACAAGGATTTAATAAATCCTTGTGCTTTGTTTAAAGAATATTGTGTGGACTTATATATTTGAAAGAGAAGAAAAAAAGAAGAGAAGCTTATTGCGTATGAATTTAGTTGGCTGTTAGATTCCCGCTTAGTGAAGTATGCCATATAATAGCTGTGAATAAGACCATGCTGCTCGATATCTGAAAGTTTTTTCCCCTTCTCCCCAAAATTCTTTAAACCCATTACAAAAACACGTGTGTCAAATATCTTTTTTTCTTTTTTTTTTCTTAAAAACAAAAAACACCGATCGGAAAGGTTTTAGCTATCGCTTTTTCTTGATAATTGTTGGATGTCGGCTAGAGGTCGTTCTAGTGATTTTTCTCACCAGGGTGTGTGTGTGCTCCATTATGCCTGGGCTAGCTGTCATTGTAGCCGAGAGAGAGACGAAATTCTTCGATTCTAAGTTACTTGGGAGTACTTGAGACTGGATTTACTGGTCTGAGATGGAAAATATCAACTCGGAAGATGGACTAGACCGAGCAGTGAGCACTGCGAAGCTACGATCGCCTAATCAGGTCTCTGATACGAACACAATGGACTCTTTCCAAGATGGAGGACAACAAAACATGAACCCAGAACAAAATGATTATCCTCCTTCATTGGATAGTTCTCATGTTAATTCCGATTCCAACAATTATCCCCAAACTTCTGGAGACGGGGGAGTTAGTTCGGATAATTATGGGAGAATGAATGAGAATATTCACCCTCCGCAAATGCCTGGATTTGGTATGTACAATCGGGGAAGTTACGGCATGGGAGAGCAACATGGCGGTCTACCTATGCCAGGAAGTTCGGAGTTCTCTAACCAAACCTCACAGTACCACGGACAGTATTTACCACCTCACAGTAGAACTGGATTTTCTGGTGGTCCCAAGCCTGGAATGAATCCAATGCGACCAGGAATGGGGGCACCAGGTATGGGGATGATGCCCCCTTCGTACAATCCTGCCCAAACAAGACTTATGTCGGGCCAGAGTATTTCTCAACAGAGCGGGCCAACACCAACACTTAATCAGCTTTTACAGTCTCCGAATTCAGCTCAGAGATATCCGAATAGTTTTTCGGATTATGGAGGTTCTCAAAAAGTGCCCACTGATATGGCTGGTTACCCTATGCAACAGGCTTGGGGTCCTCATCAACGAGCCGGTGGAATGAATGCTTTTCCTCAAGCTCAGGGGGCCAACATATCCGGGTGCCAAGCTTTCCGAAATCAGGTATCACTCTTATCCGGTTATTTTTTTACCTAATTTTATTATCTTTGTATTGCGATTTAGATCCAGTATATTTTTTTTGTATATATTTAATTGTTTATCTACCACTTGTTGGGGTTTTCATGTATATTAAGATACGAAAAATGTTAAATAAGTCTCCTCAATTCTCTGTTTTTATTGAAAGATCTCTACTTACTACAATCAAAACGATCTGTAAGTTATGCTGTAATTTAAATCGTGTTTTAGGGGTATTTTATTTATCTATTTTTGAATGTTGTAAGAAAAATAAACAAATACGATTCTTGAAAATGGATAATTAGAGCTATCGATGTTTATTTTGTACATGTTTCTTTTAAAATTTTGTATTGAAGAGTTTATTTATTTACCATCTATGGTTGTGGTGGTGCGACTACTTCCATCCATCTTGTGACGTTGAAAATGACATAAAAAGGTGCAGTAGTGGCAGAAATACTACATTTGATCTTCTTGTTTTTAAGAAATATTAATCCCTTTCAAATCTGTTTATTTGTTTATTTTGATTTTCATGATTTGTCATTTTTTTGCTTGGAGTCTTATCTTGTTTAGATAAGAAAAGTCGTTACAATTATGCTTCACAAATACTCATTCTTTTTGTTCCATTGTTATAAATTGTAGTATATTTAAGATATTTTTGCCTTTCATTAACATTTATTTAAATTCAAAAATATAGATAACTGGCCTTTTTTTAAAAAAATACAAATGCAGATTAAAACTCTGATATTTTTACCATCAAAACAATCGCTTTTATTAACGACCAAACTACTGCTCCCCCTCTCTGGGCTAGAGGAGGTCAACGTTCTTTACATGACATGTATTTTCTTGATAAAATGGTGTATTATTCCTTTTATTGTATTATTCTTGAATATATTTTTCTTTCCTATGTTTTGTGACTGGTGATCCTGTTTTGTTGTCACAAGTCTATTTCCAATATAAACTTGATAATAATAATAATGTCCTCCTGGACTTCTATCAATCACCTGTCACAAACACCTATTCTCTCTACATCAACCCACAACCCACCCATCCAATCCAATTGAAAAATAAATTGTATTTAATAATGGATGTTAACTTCTTCAACTGAACAGTGATATGGTATATTGTTAATGTTTGTGATATATCATCATCTGTATGAAATTGTTACAATCATTTGATTAGATGTTTTGTTATTTATCTCCCTCTTTTAGACATGCATAATTTACAATTTACTTAAGTCAGAATTTTCAGTTATTGTTTACTTGGTTTCTTCCTTATGTTGATTAGCCATGTGCTTTTTTTCTCACCTTCACCTATTCATTCATATGTCAGGAGGGCCAATGTATGCCAATCAGACCAACTGCCACCGATCATCATCATCATGTTGATCATGATGATAACTCTTTTATTGTTCACCATTTAACTTTGTTTTTACATTAACTCATTTCACTTCCAACCCACTATTGTCTCTATAAACTCATCATTTCTTTCTTCATTTCATCATATAAAAATTACTAATTAAATTAAAAATTTATATAATAATAATTAAATCCATAATGTATATAATAAACAAATATAAAATATTTTAATCATATTCCTAAACAGTTTTGATCTTCGTCGTACCAAAAGAAACCACTGAACAAAGATTTATGAATATAGCAAGTTTCAATACATTTTTTAAAAATAAATAATTTTTTGTTATGATTTTTTTTCAAATTTATTCTCTTGTTCTTTGTCATTTAGTAATAAATAATTGAATATAATTTTGTTGCAAGAAAAAATTGTCTTCAAATTTTAAAGAAATAATCAGAAATTATAATTTATCAAAGATAATATAAAAAATGTTAAAGCCAAAAAATAAATCCAATTTTGCAAAAATCCCATCCATCTGTGTGTGCAAATCTTTTAGGATTTTTTTTTGTAGTGGTTGCTTCTTCATTTCGATTTTTTTCATAGTTTGTATGAAAATAAAAATGTATGGAAAATAAATAAATCTATAAGTAAAAATGTATAAATGTTTTCAAATCTTTATTTTTTTGTGATGGTTGCTTCATTTCGATTTTCATTGTTCGCTATATGAAAATGAACGGCTCTACTTTACTTCATATTTGTATTCACTTCTATTTAAAATTGCTCTGTATTATCATTTTTTTTCATTTTATTTTTTATCTGAAAAATGTGACAATTTCCCCAGATCTCTATAATAAGAATTGTGCGTTATGATATGAATTCTTATTCCCCATCTGGTCTAAACTTATTGTGTCCTTTTTTCATTTTAGAAACCCATTTCCCTCTTCCATGATAACGCCCTCTTTCATTAAACGTTACACAGATCATGGAGATAAAGAATCACAGATTTATTTTTTTTACAAACAATAAAACAATCCTCATAGATGTTGCACGTGCATAGATAGGTTTACATATATTTGTTGTCTGCATATAAATATATATAAATATAAACTGTTGTTAGTAGATTTTCACTCACTACTCTGTTTCCCTTCTCTCGGTCGTTCATTTGATGCCTATTGCTGCTGCTACTACTATCACAAAGATCGATTAAATAAAAGCTTTTCTCGAATAACTTTTCTTTGTCTATTGATTATTAACCAAGACTAACATTAATTAAAACATTTTCTGTAAATTCCACTTTTAATTGATTCTTCCAAATTAAATCAGATCTATTTTATTAAAACAAGCGCTTTAGTTATGTCTAAATAGCGGACTCCAGCCATGATGGGTGATATTTCTAATGGCAGACGAGTTGCAAGGCACGGCTCCGCTGTAGCAGAGTACCTTTTTTTCTTTTCACTTATGCTATTATATTCAAGATCTTATTATTATTAAAACTCAATATGATAAAGAAGTCTGAAATATTTTTTATCTAGAAATGTTATTCTTCAAACGAAATCTCTAGTGCGTTTTCAAAATGATATTAAATGGCATAGAGAAAAAGTAGCAGCGATTTCCCTCCTTTCTTCCATTACTGTTCAACTCGACAACGGATTTGATAATTTCTAATATGGCTAAGTTTAACAAATTCACTTACTAACCACTTCTGCTTTATTACTAATTTAATTTTAGATTTTGTTAAAAACTTTAAATATTTGACATTGTTTTTGTTTAATGATTCTTTGCTAATGGACGTTTGTTGAAGCAAGCGCTTTGTCTTTCCTTTTTGATATTATCGTCCATTTCAATGCAGCTCTCTTCTACTTCCTTCCTCCCTAGATATGACCCATTTCGCTTTCAGTTTAAATCATTCTCTTTTCTTCACTCTATAATCTATAATTTATTTAATTTTTATTATAAAACTAAAATGAATAGATTTTGTTAAAAAGGGAAATAAAATTATCTAGGATGAAAAATCCATCCTGTTTCCTTGTGTAAAAGCTGATTCGTTTTGAATAGTAATGAAAAAATATTCAAATTGCTTGTGTGTTAGTCGCCATCGTCTTTTTGTTCTGAACATTCAGCAATTGCTATTTTTGATTTAGTTTTTTCTTTTCTTTACTAAAATTTAATTTATTTTCTGAAATATCACTTCTCGACAGTAAATTACTTTTCAAGAATGCACCTTATTTTATTTCCTAAAGGTTTTTCTGTTTTTGTTAGATAACAATAACATTAATTTAGTTTCCAATATCGAAATTGTATGAATTAAAAAGGTTTGAAAATGTTGAAGTAAATTATTTTAAACATTCTTGATTCTATGTTAAAAATATTTTTGACCAAGAATGGCATTTTCAACTAAACAATTAATAAAAAAAAAACCCAGCTAATTGTTAAACCTACAGAAACTTTAATTTCTTGTCCAATCCACAACCTGTGGTTGTAATTGAAGCAAGCCTTGCCTTTTGTTTTTAATGGTTTTTGAAAAATATTAAATGTGTAATTTTCTTAAATTTGTTTTCCGTCAAAATTTATGTTAAAAATTTATTTTATAAATTCTGTTATCTAAAAATATTATTTTATTTTGCATTCACTAACAAATTAAATTGACAAATTTTATAGATATATTATACTTTAATTGAAATACATTAAATTTAAGTTGTCTCCCCCGAAAAAATTTATATATAAAAATAATTACGTAACACAAATTAGTTATTTTAATACCACACACGAATGTACTTTGTATATTATTGTAAAATAATTTTATATTTTTTATTCCGGTAAAATTTCTCTTTTAAAAAGAATACAAAAAAGCATTTAAAATTAAGCTTCACTTTCTGCGTATAGAATCTGTTTTATAAACGTCTACAGCTTGCATCAAATACTTTCTTTGTTTATATGTTCTGTTTATTGTCCTTTGTTTATTTTGATAGCAAAATGTCTAGCACATGTAATTTTTCTAAAGCAGTGGAAGAAGGAAGCCATGTAATTTAAAAGGAACGATTTGAAGCAATAAGAAGTTATCTCCCTTTTGAATTAGAATTGTTTTCTATCCACAAATAAAGACCTATTAAAAATAGATTTTATTGGGAAATAATTGCTTAAATTATAATATTTGAACGGTTCTTAACAAATTGTTGTCACCAGGTCTCTAGTACAACAAATAAGATGTTCCATAACGGCACATTTGTCATTTTTGCTTGAAAAAAAAAAAGAAGCAAGAAACGTTTTAATTAATTTTCATGTAACCTTCTATTTTACTAATTTACAAAATCTTTGTGTTATTACTTTTTTTTACCTTTCGCTATAAAACCGTATCTAATAAGCAGTAATATATTTTCGCTTTTTCAAGAAATATTTCAGTAGAACGTTATTTGAACTTGAAAGTTTAGGCTTTCTCTTCAACGTTTGTTTGCGTGTCATCAGCATTTAATTCGCTTGTTGAAACAATAGGTTTGATTGGGGGTTGTTGTTTTTTCCTAAAAATATTTTAGTTTTTTGAATTTGGTATAAAATAGTAAAAAGTGCATATAGTTTTGTTGCTATATAGTTTTGGATATCCTAATAAAAATAATAAAGCACTTTAAAACATTATCTAATTTTGGGTTTTATCTTGACATCTAATTTTGTATTTCGTTAAAGACTTGTTTAAAATTTGGCGATCTACACAATTTTTTTTTTAATTAATAAGTATTTGTTCAAGACAAACAGCAATACAACTTTATTATTTCATTTAGTTATTGATTAAATTGTTAATTTGTAGTCAAATCTTTGTTTTATTGCTGCTTCGAAATCCCCTTACATAATAATTTATAGTTTGCATTAGAATGTTTTGTATAATTCAGTATTATGGGGCTAGGTTTTACTGTTGTGATAATGCAATTAAGTATTTCTTTTTACATAAAATAATGTTTTAAAATTAATTTTCTGCAGGGAGGTGGAAATATGGGTGAAATGCCTCAACAAAGACGATCCTCAGGTATTCCTCCTAATTTTCCTCAGCAACCATCACAATATAATAATCAACAGTTTTCACCAAATTCTCAGCGATATATGATGGGTGCTGGTCAAGTTCGACCAGGACAGATGAATCAACCTTATGGACAACAACAGGTATTTTTGGTTTACTCCTTTAATTCTTTTAGTGACAAAATAACTTTTTTAAACAACTTAGAATTTAATATCCTATCAGTATAAACTATAATTTTAGAATTGCTTTAATTTTAATATTAGAATTTATTTTTATACTAGCTTTGTTGATTAAATCCCTCTGTCTGAACCAATTTGAAAACATTTTGTTTCAAGATAAAAAAATAAAAGTAAGGATTTTGTAATGTATGAAAGAAACATTTCTAAAATAACCTGCAATATTTTCAGATTTTATATATCATATATACCTTATCTTGGAACAAAAAAAGAGATTACTTCTAATTTCTTTTATAAAAAAAAAACTTTGTATCTGTGTCGTATTAGAAAACTGTTGAGCTATTCACAATAAATTATAATCATTTCAATTGAAAAAAATAATCCAATTTGAAGTTCTTGAATAGAATGATTCTTTATATTTATTACTAATTGTTTAAATAAGTTTGAGTTTATTTATTTTGTAGGTTTGATATTGCATTATTAAATTGAAATTTGTTATTCAGCTAGTAAGGAATATAGGTTAGTCAGTTAGTGTAAATAAAATGATTGCATTTGTGCTAAATGACTTAGAAAATCTTTTTTTGTGTATATAAAGTGGATTCCATTGGTATATGTTAGAAGATGATAAGAACGCTTATGATTCCAGTGAATATAGCAAATTATTTTAAATTACTTTTATTGATTAGCTGACCAATTAAAAACATTACTCATATCAGTTCATTTATGTTTCAAAGCAATGCAATCATGTTAACCACATGAATATCAACAACATACCATTAGAAAATCAAAATAAAATTAACAATAGAATAATATTAACAAGCAAAAATAATGTGTGCAATGGAATGGAAGCAGCACAACTACACTCTGTATGGATAGATAATTTAAAAAGAAAAATAGCAAAAGGCTAGATTTAAAAAAACCAAAAACCTGAAAGTTTGTTCTGAAATGATACATTGTTAATACTTGTGAGCTTAATAGAATCTCATTGATTTTAAATATAAATGGACATTGCTTTTAATTGGTTGGCAAGTGAATAAGTTATATGAAATATTTCACTATATTTTAAATGAATATTAGAGAAAATATAAATTGTTGGAATTTTTCTTTTCTTTTTGCATTATATTTTAAATCTGATTATTGTAATGATATAATTCTCAGGCATTTACTTGAATTATGCCATACTTTTGCAACTGAACATTATTTTAAAAGGTTTTTGGTTTTTGGTATTGTTGGGTCAAATCTCTTATACATAGAAATCTAGGAAATTATATTTCCTAAATAACAAAAAATTAGAATAATATAAATTAACAAACTTTGAAACCTGACTTTGTGCTACAAAGTGCTTGACTCATGAAAGAGACACATTTTTAATTAGATTAAGTTGGCTTCTGTTCATAAGATAGGGCTCTCTCTATCTATATATATATATTTATATATAAAAGTTATTTTCAGTTTTTATATGTATATAATGAACAAAATAACTTTTGACAATAGCAACAGAAATTTACATATATTCCAATTAAAAAGTTTTATAAAAAATGTCAAAAAGAACACACGGAAAAGAAGCACAAACATTTTAACTACAACAACAAAATAAACACATCAGATCAAAACACAATAAAAACTAGAATGTAACTGACAAAAATGTAAATCCCTGAGGATGGTCAAGAAAGACCGAAAACGTTTGGGAAAAAGCTTGAACATTATATTAAGACATTTGACCTAGCAACTAAGATTCTTGTTAAAAAAACATGAAAAAAATGAATTAGAAATATTTAAAAGTAAAAATAAAATTCTTTTTAATGAAATATTTAATTTTAGTTGACCTTTGACAACTAAATATTTTCATTTACTAGCCAAATAGAAAAGTTACTAGCCAAACCCAT
>JAYKTE010000077.1:100481-112814 GCA_036873565.1 Xipholeptos notoides
GCAGAATATCATTATTCAGACAAAGAAAGAAGCTTGGAAATTATATTAAGACACTTGAGCCAGCTAAGTCTCTTGTTAGAGAACAAGAAAAAAATCGAATTAAAAATATTGAAAATTAAAAGCCTTTTTAGTGAAACTTGTCTGAATAATATATATATATATATATATATATATGACACACACTAAATCTTCATTCTACCAGAGTCTGACAGGAATAAACAGCTCTGATAAACATGAAAATTTTTATGCAACTAAAATAAAGATATTAAAAAGAAAAGTTTTATGAAATGAATAAACAACATTTTGCCTAAAGAGTGCCATAGAGACTCGAAACATGTGTAGCGAACCGAATAATGTAACATACAAAATCAACATCAACGAAACATTCAAGGCTTCGGCTTCAGTTATTTATCAATATCAACCTATTTATCTTTCTCTAGTTCTTAGAACGACCATGTTTTTAGTTTGTATGTATTATAGGTGGTAAAAGGTAAATAAATACAAACCATTTCCTGCCTGCAGTTATGTGTTTAGGGTTCAGGTAATAAATGACAGTAGTGTGGGGTAATAAATATTTTACCCTTTTACTATTTAACCATCCATTTCTTTAAGGACAGGGTTGATTTGTCAAAGAAGAGAGAAGTTAGAAGATGAAAGAAACAAAGTAGAAAAGAAAACACATTGGAAGATGGAAAAAAAGAAGCAGCAATAAAGAGAGTTTGGGAGGAAAATGCTGAATTCTAGCTGAGGAGGAAGAAAGAGAATGAAAGAAAGAACTAAGAGATGGAAATTATGACAGAGAAAGGGAGAGGAAATAGAGGCTGAGAGCAAACATAAGAAGAAAGAAAAGAATTTTAAAAAAGTGGTAGGTAGTAAAATCTAAAAAGAGAAAGGGTGACTGTAACAACAATTAAGGAGAAAGAGATATATAGGAAGAATAACAAACAAATTGTGTGTGTGTTGTGACGTATTTGGAAAAAGAATCAATAATGTTGATGATAGCAATGATGATAATGATTTGATCCTTCCTGCTGCTGCTGCTAAGTGCACTATCACCCCCACCCCAAAAATATCTATTCTACCCAACATCAAATATTTCTCTCTTCTTCGATCATTTGGGTACCTTGTAAATGATTATCAATCAATGTTTGGAATGAATAATATTGATATACCTTTAGTCCATCCTACTTAAAACACCCAGTATATTTCTAAAAACAAAGCAAAAAAAAAAATAATTTTCCAAGTCTCCTTATAAGACAGGAGGACCCTCTGTGATTTCCATTTTGGTTACAAGGTAGCAAAAACAAAAAGGTACAAAAATTCCTTCTACTTTTGCTGCTGCTTGCTTGCTGCTAAAATGGTTGCCTTTGTTGTTGCTTACATTGATCTGGAATCCTTTTACAAAATAAAGAATTCACTTAGCAGCAAACAAACAACCATTTTACAGATTTAAATCAATCTATACTATTTAATCAGATTTTTCCACATGACATGTGGATGTGCTTCTTTTTTTTTATGGTAAATTACATATCTCTGGGGTTTTTTCCAAAGTATTTCTAATCAAAAAACCTAAAAATTCTGTTTTCTTAAAGTCAAAAACTTCCTTTAAAATTTAATGTTAAGATTTATTCAACTATTTTTCAAACTGGACAAAAAAGTGGGTTAAAAATATAGCTATATATATTTTTTATTATTGTAATATTTAAAATCTAGGATTCATTCTTTTAAAAAAAATCCAGAAAATTTTTAAAAATTTCTTTAGTAATTGAATTTTGTTAAATTCATGAATTCTGATTTCTTTTTCTATTTTTATAAGTAGCTCAGCATGGTATGGCTTTGAAAATCAAATTTGAAGTAAAACAAGGCTATTTACAGGCTTTATCAGGAATATCTTCAGGAAAAAGTTTTTTCTTTCATATTATCATTATCCAGTACCAATCGTTAAATTTAGCTCATCATTTTTCTTTTCAATTACTAAGTCAACTCTTCCTCTACACAAACCAAATATCTGTCCAACAATTAAAAGAGCAAAGTTATTTAGTTGTTCCAAAAGTTTGTAAATACTTACAAAAATTTTACTAGCCAAGTAATATCAAAACAAAAAATTATTCATCAAAATAAAGACCCTTATTTTCCAAGAATTCTCTTGTCATCAATCTGCAAGCTTTCGGATCTGGTGAAAGTACCATTCAGACGGCTTCGAATCAAAGAATTCTTGACATGCTGCTCCAAACTTATGCTACAACCTAATATAAAAAATAAAGAACCTAATATATTGACAAGGTTTATTCGTTTAAGCCCTGGGTTTTAACCCTGAAGAAGACTTGGAAAGCACCAGATTTTCTTCACTTTACACACCCTATGTAGATTCTTATTAGAGGCCAAAAATGCCATCATGGATATCTTCCAGGTTTTGTAAAAAAGTGATAAGCTATTGAAATAGAGCTTCTGGAAAAGAAGATGAAATAAAAGATCGGAGAAAGAAGACTATCTTTTCTGTTGATCAGAAACAGAAAACAAAAATAGGAAGGAATTTACTAGGAAAGAAGACAAAAGAAATAAATAAAAATAAGAAAATCTATTATGCTACTGACCGAATTCTTTGGATAACTTCTTCAGTCTTAGAGTACATGTGTGTTTCTTGTAAAGCAGAAAGAAGTTCAAAATCAATTAAAGAAAATAACTTCATTTTCTTAATTAAAACCTTAATGAAAACTTTCCAGCTACCAAGTAAGAGAAGTCATATGTTGGAAGAAAAGAAAACAGGAACAGAAAAATCAAAACCTTTTCTAAAATATATTTTGGTCTTTCAAATCAACAACTTATCAAAGACTATTATTCAATAAGTAAATATTAATTAGACCAGTTCTTTTTGATTTCTCAAAGACTATATAACCATTTGTAATTTTTAATTCAATATTGATAAAATTACTGAGGTCACAAAAAAAAATTATTTCAATCAAGAAAATCATAAAATATCCAAGTCATATACAACTAATCCCATAATTCAATAAAACAGATTTAAAAAAATCATCAACTATGTACAAATAACTTTTAAAAAAAAGATGAATTGTATGTATTCATAACACTTTATAAAAGGCAGCATTGACTGAATATAAAAATAGATGTTTTAGATAAATATTTAATCTTTTAATAAATGTCTTTATTTTGATTCCACACCATAATTGATCTCTCAATATCTCAAAAACTGAACTTCATTGTTTTTAAAAGTATAACCCCATTTGGTACCTACCATTCAAACCATTGGCATTTAACCTCATAATTAAAAAAAATCTTCACATTTATGCTTAAAAAGGGCTTAGATTTTGAGTTCCATGGACATTCTATTTATATGAGAGGATTTCAAGTGTTTCTAGGAATGTTTTTCATGCTGATTTCAAATCCGAAGAGATCTTCAGGTTAAATACACACACTGCTTCAGAAAAAAAGGAGATAATACAATGTGCCTAATTTACAGAAAAAGTCAATTTTCATGGTTCAGTTTATGTAAAATAAAATTTAAACAAGCCGCGCGTGCATGGTCCCCCCCCCATAGGACGCAAAACGGGGTAAACACTATTCAATTTGTGAAATGCACAATACCCTCCACATTTTGGCCAAGTTTCAGAAAAATTGAACGGATGGATATAGGGCGGAAAAGGTCATTTTTGGCTGTTTTGGGGCATTTTTACATTTTATCAGTCGTTTAAAGTTATGAGGGGTTACATTTTTGGATTCTGCTATAGTAAGATTGTTTGGCATTTGTGGTATTGAATAATGTTGCTATATCAACAAAGCAGGTGGTTTTCTAACCTAGTTTAGAAACCAGTGTTCTAATTATAATTGGCCCAGATTAGCCTACTATTAATGCTGGTGTTAGTGCCCCGCTAATGCTGTATTCAATATTTTATTTATTTTATTTATTTTTTTTTTTTTTTATTTATTCATTTGGGTTTTCTACCTTCCCTAATATCTCTCTCTCTCTCTCTCTCTCTCTCTCTCTCTCTCATCTTAACTCAAAAATATACTTGAATTATTTTTTTTAACTGATAAGGAAACTAAGCTATACTTTTTTATCATGATATTAATTTTTGTTATGCTTTGATTTTATATCAATGAGTATATACTTGAAGTAGTTGTCAAAAACAAATTAGATAGGGGAGGTGGACGTTCCAAAAATAATGCCTCATTTTTTATTCCACCTGAATAGATCGGAAGTGGTTGCAAATTCATTTAATTGTTATGATGACTGAACTTATCCATTCATAACCTGAAAGTTTAATCTCTGTGGTTGATATTAACAGTGTGAGCCTCTAAGTAAGCAAACCCTGTCGTGTGTGTACGTCAGAAGCAGAGATGCATCATTTAATTCCTTCATACACAAAAAATTGAATCAATCAACATTCCCTGGCTCCTGTTGAACGTTTACAAAGCTGATGTAGTTGATGTCAGCACACCTTGGAAGTGGTGACAGAGAGTGAGTGACAAAGTGCACTCCAGGCCCCATGCACAGGCTCTCATTCATCTCTGGCAAACGTGCATTGAGAATGGTGGTGACTATGTATAAAAATTAATTCTGGAGCACAAAAGGTCACTTGTTTTAATGGTACCACTCCTATCTTCATAGCTCTTCAACTTTATTTTAAAGTTAAAAATTAGGAAGCATTACTTTTGAAACCGCCCTTGTATAATTGTGTGCATATCTATATTCCATTTATTATTGGTTTAGATAGTTCCTTTTTTTTCCCTTCTCTCTCTGTCTCTCTCTATCTCTCTCTTTCCTTTGCTTTTTCCTCTCTTTGTCTCCTGTTCCAATTTTTTTTCCATCCTTTTTTATTCTTTGTCTTGATATTATTAAGTTTAATACCTCTCTCAAAACAGTGTCAATAGATTAATATATAAAAAGGAAAAGAAAGATTCATAAATTAGCTAATGACTCCTAACTTTTACAAACACCACTTAATTCTATTTATATTCTTGTTTTCTATCTGTACATTGCTTAATTTCATTTATCAATAAATTATGTACCTGTTGGCTCTTTATTTTTAATTTTTTTCAATAGGTAATCGAGCAGGTAGTCCTATGGCACCACGTCCCCCATCTAGTCAATTGGATGGACAGATGTCCCAACCTCAGATGTCAAATCAAGGTAATATTATTACTGATTTTTTTTAATGCTTTTTTCATAGAAGAAAAACAGATTTTACTTTTTGTAATTGAAAGTTAAATAATTTGTCCTTGAAAAAAAAAAGAAAAGAAAGTCTTTTGTTTTGCTAACCAGAGTGTTATTGACTATACAAAATAGATATTAGTGGCAATAATCATTTTAAGTAAAAATTGAAAAAATTTTTGTTTGTTAATTAATATAAATTGTTCAATTGTTTTGCAATATTTTTGTTTTGATCACTCTTTCCTTTAAAAATGCACTTCTTTAATGTTACCAAATATAGTAGATATTGGGATGCTATTACAACTTTTTTTTTTTTTTAAATCTATGTAGTTTGGATTTTGTAATTTTATTGACACTTCTTGGCTAGAAATATAGTTTATTTTTTGCCTTTACTTAAGACTCTCTTAATATAACTTTTTTTTCATATCTGATGAAATTTTAAAATTCTTAGCGTGTTTCATTTACATGGTTATTAAATGTGTTGTATTGATTTTCAAATAACTATTTTGATATGATGCTTTTATCAATTTGTGCATTTTTGTATTCCTTATTGACTAAAGAAAATTACTAAAGAAAAAAGTTTTTTTTCCTGTTTTGCCTAATTACTTAATTGCTACGAAAATAGAAATTTTTTTCATCTCTTCTACAATTAGTTGGATCTTTTTAATTATTAGATGAATAAAAAATTCAGATTACAAACCATTAAAAAGCTTAAGATAACAAGAAAACCAGATTTTGTTGTGAATTCTGATAATGTGAAAGTATCTGCTATTTTCTTAGGGTTTGGTCAGCATATAATGCCTCCTCCAGTTGGCCCTAATCAGATGTACAACACTGGTAATAAACCAATGGCAGGGATGAATGCTGTAGCTGCCTCAGCCTCTCAGATGGGAGGGCATTTTAGCCAGTACAACTCCCAGTTTCCTGGTGAGTATTTTCTCTTCACATCTGTAGCTTCTTATTAACTATCATTAACATCAACATCATTATTTCTTATTAGATTACACAAATCTCCAAATACATGCATTCTTTTATATATATATATATATATATATATATATATATATCTTGTAATTGATTTGTATTCTAATGTAATTTATTTTCAGTTATTCAAAATATGGACTCCTTGTAGCAGCTAAAATTTTAATCTTTTAATTTCAGCAATTAAAAAAAAATATTAGTTTTCTTTTTAACTTTAGTTAGCTGTGTGAAAATGTTAAATGTTTTTAATTTTTTAGGAAGATGCCCTGATTTATATATTTTTTATTTAGATAATGTATTCATAAAATAAGTTGATTTTATGTATACTGCATGTAAAGGAATAATAACTTCAGCATTTAATAACTTTTCTTTACACATTCTTAACAACTGCATGTCAAACATTTTGAATTCAACGACTGAGGTGCATGGATTAAAAGATTGTTTTCAGTTTCAGGTTTTTTTTTTAGAATAGACTTAATGGCACTGAGACTTTAAAACATTATTCTTACTGTTTTATTGCATGTTATTTATGATGAAATTTTAAATTACCCACTTGAAAAATTTTGACTTAAAACTAAAAAAATTTGAATAATTCCTTCCATTCTACTAATCTTATTTTTTAAATATTAAAGTGTTCAAAATTATCAAATATCACAAACAATAAGTGATTCCAACCTACAGATATGATCGGTACAGTGTAGTTTAATTATTTTACTTTTCTATAACTTTTGGTTTATTTTCTTGGGATTTTTTAGAAGCAAGTATTATGAATGTCATCTTAGATGATATAAGGTTAATGTGTTTTTTATTTGAAATCTGATAGGCTTTCCAATAATATTTTTAGTATTTATTATTAGACTCATGATTTTTATTTATAAAAAGTATGAATTATTTTTCCATTATTTGTAAAATTAAATAAACAAAACTCAAGTGGAAGATATATAAAGGACAAAGAACAATTAAATGCTTTATTACAGAAATGGAAAATCCAAGATGGGTATTGTTTGGATTAAAAAATGTTGAAATTTGTTGAATTTATAATTTAAGTTCATATTGATAAGTGTTTAATAAGAATTTTTTTTTAACAGGTGTATGAAAAGAAGCAGAAACTCTCCCACCCTCTCACTTTAAAATGCAATATTCTATTTGTTAGTTTCCCAATTCTCATTTCACCCTTGTTTTTCTTTCCTAAAGGCACTTCTTTTTTTATTTGTAATTATAAAAGGAATACTCTAAAATTTCTATACTCCTTTTTTTTATTTTTTTTTTTATTTGATTGATTGAATTTGTAAATTTTATGCATTCAAAGCGGGTTTATATTCAATGGAATACCTATATTACTTACAAAAAAAATCTATCTATTCAACTGTCTTGGAAGTTGTAGATACATAAGTGAGTTGTATTGAAAAAACAAAAGATGAAAAAAGTGCTGAAGAGAACATATCTTGTTTTAAGAGTAAACCTGGCAAGACAATCTTTTTTTTTCTATACTCAAAAATTCATTTAATGCCACCAAATATTTTGTTCTTATTTGACCCCACAAACCGATTTTGTTATCTTAAAGGTTTTAGATCTTATTTAAATGGTTTTCAATGATTGTTTTCATTGTCTTGTAAGAAATATATATATATGTATATATTTGTAAAATGAATGATTTGCCAAAATCTGCAGATATTCCTGAATAGCTCTCCAAAGGATTTAAACTTTTTCATTTCCTTTTCATCTTGCTTTCTTTATCTCTTCTCCCCCAACTCCCAGCCTTTCACTAAACTATATTAGCAGTCTGAATTTTCATTTTTGCTTCTTCCTCAGTCGGTGATCTGCTTTAGATTTGCTTTTACCTTTGACACAATCTTTCCTTTGCTTCTAGGAAGTTTCCATCGACAACAGAACCCTGCAGGGATGCAGAATTATCCCCAGCAAAATGTGTACAATGGACCCAACCAAATGAGTTCTTTATCTGGAGGATCTTTGTACAGTAGTATGCCTATGAATAGAAATATGTCCTCACAATCTAACTACAATAGTGCAAGTTATCCACAATCTGGGAATATGAACTCACAATGTAGCAATTATAACAGTCATAGTAGTTCTGCTGTTCCTGGTGGACCACCTCTTCATGGAGGACCAAGTTCAAACCATTCACTGAATTCCATGCAACAACAGCCACCACCCCAGGCCTCACCTCTTCCCTCACATCCTCACCCTCCCCATCAAAGTGCTGGGAGTGCCAACAACATAAGTATGCCACCGGGTGGGCAATGTGCGACACCATCTATTGTACCCGGAGTTAAAGGTGCACATGCAGCAGCACAGGCAGCTATGATTGCAGCTGCCAATACTGCTGCTGCTACACGTACACATCAACTGCGAACTGGAGCCTCTGCCGGCCAACAGCCGCCACCACCACCACCCAGAATGTACCCTCCTCCAGGAATGGGACCTGGTGGCCCTTCATCCTCCTCCCACCTTGGACCGATGAACTTTTCATCTGCCATCAACAACATTCCTAATTCATCTGGTGGTCAGTTTCCCTCTTCAGTGTCTCAAACGTCAGTGCCTAACTCTATGACTCAGCAATCAAACTCTTGTAGTCCAGGCAGTCCCTCTGCGGTCAGTACGCAAAGTTCCAACACCGTTAGTGCTAATTCCAATCGAACATTGGACCCAATGAAACAAACGGTCCCTTCAATGTCTAAAGAAGGATGTTTACCAGCTAACTGTGGCAGCAATACTAGTGCAATGATTCCACCACCAGTCAGTTCAGGTATGGATGGCATGGTAATGCCACCACACAATAACTGCTCAGAGGAAGGGAAGCCTGTTGATGATAACAGTGATTGTAACAGTGATGGCAGTAGTAATCGCCTCATCATGGCTGGCAGTGCAGACTCATCAGGTGTCCCAAGTGCAATGCCACCAGCAGCGCGCCATAGTCCTGCTGCCACACCTACTTCCTCCGTGCCTGTCAGCCAACATGTATGTGCAAGTGGTCAGGGCCCTAATTCAAATAATTTATCCCTAGATGACAGTCACAACACAACCACTTCTACTGCAATTTCTAGTGCAGGTAACCACTGCTTTGGTCTTGTCTTCTGCACAGCTTTTTGCTTCTGTTAGTTTGGCCACTTTTAGGCCTCTTATTTATTTTCTGTACTCTTTCAATATCAAATCTTTTTATAGTTTTATATATTGTTTTATTTATCACTCTTTATTTTATTTCTCAAATTTATTCATGGCAACAGCTTGTTCAGATAATGGCACTCCTCTCTATTTTTCTTTTAATTTTTGTAAACATTTGTACAGTTATTTGGCAGCTTACTTTGTATTATTACAAAAGAAAAAAGATTGACCCTAACCCCTGTCCATTTAGTTTATTTCTTGTTTTTGTGAAATTTTTTTTTGTTTCTGATCATGCACTTATGTTAAAAAAAGTTTTTTTTGTTTCTTTTTTGTCATGCTTTGCTTTATTTGTATTTTATTTGACATATTTTAGTTTTGTCATTTTGATCAACTGCTTAATGTATTTGAAATTTTATTTTTTATTTTTAAGGTACTTTGTTGTATTTTGTTTTTTTTTGTTTTTTTTTATATTGTTAGTAAAACTGTGTATGCATGTCATGTTGTACAACCTTTTGTTAAATACAATTCTTTCATTACAAATAACTTAAATAAATCCAAAATATATTTTTTATCATAGGTATAAGTGGGATCCCTGGTAAAAAATAATATCTATAAAAATATTTTGTTCATATTGTAAAATGTTAATCTTCTAAAACAATTTTTTTACCCTTTAGTAGACATAAAGATTGAAGCAATTGTAGGTTTTCAATACTTGAAAAAAGAAAATTAAGATATATTCCCTGATATGTTATAAGGTTGAGTTTAAAATGAAAACCGACACATTGTAAGTTATAGAACATTTACTGATAATTAGTTTCATTTTTAACAAAATAACCCTATAATAAAAATTATACAACCTTGGGGATTTTTGTTTAGTTTTAGTATTATTGTTTTTTCTTATTTTTTTCTCCTTCAAGGTGATGAATGAAAGGTCTTTTAAAGTTAAAATTCTGTTATTTAAATGAATTGTGTACATCTACAGATATAAATGTATGTATGTAGATGTACAAAATTCATTTTTAATATTTTTCATAATCTTAATATTTTAAAATACAATGCAAAACTTCTTCTGACATAAATGTACTAATAAACATTGCCTTTGTTTTCATTTTTTAGCAACATATGTTATCTAAAAATCTTCATAAGTTTTCGTTTTATTTCTTTTACTATTCTTTTTGTAAACACATTTTTGCTGTAACCTTTTTTCCTCTTTCTAATCAATACTAAATTATTTTTTATTTATCATCGAAATTAAAATTCTATTTCCCATTTGATTTTGATATAAACCATAACACAGATATAAGAACCTACCTTGTTATTTCTTTTGTTCATTTCTAAAAATAAAAATTTTTTCTTTTTTTGACAGGATTTAAAATTAAATTTTTTCGTATTTATTTTTAGGATCCTATTATATAATGAAGTTCTTTAATGAATTATTACTTATAGAAAGTGAAGTTTTTTTTCCTTTTATGTTGCATGACCATGTACTTTCAAATTTGTTACACATACACACAGATTGTTAATTTAATAGTATTTGCTAAAACAAATTGAAGTGCCCAGCTGCATGATAGTAGCTAGTGTTCCTTGCATGTGTAATGCTCTTCCATAAATGAGTTTGTTTTATATTTTCCATACAGAGTATATTATCTTCTCAATAAATATCATATGACTATCTAAATCTTATTTAATTGAACACTTGAAATGAAAAGCACTCAAAAAATAAAATCACTTTTATTTTACCTCTTATTTTGTACCACAATATTTTTAGTTGGTTGTTTTTGGTTGTCTTCTCTTGTTTATATATTGATTTATTTATACCCATGTGTCCAAGAATTAAATATAATAACTTTTAAAATGTAATGATTATTTCAACAAAATAGATATAAATTGTAACAACTATTTCTCTATTTAATTCATTAGTTAATAGATTAAGTAATTATGTGAAATAGTGATTAAAGATCTTTGTGGTTTACATGACTTTCCTTGGAATTTTAGAAAAAATGTTGGCATGATGATTAATATATTTGTGTATAACTTTTATCTTATTATTTCTCTATTTGAGAATTGAATTTTAATATTCATGACAATTTTTTTCAGGTAATACAGCTACCATGGTTACTCAGGCAATCACAGCTCCTGTCACCAGTGTTGTGGAATCAATGAGTAATGACAGCCAACAGGATCTACTTTCAACTTATAGCATTTCACCAATGGTTAACTCCACTTCATCTGGAGCGCCTCCTCTGTCGTGTGATGAGCCTCCAGAAAAAAAGAAAAAGGTTGGTTGAAATGTTGACTTCTATGCAAGAATGAAATTAAATGAACTCCAGTTTCATGCATTTATTTAGAAATCTTATTAGATAATAAAACATACTTATTCTTGTGTAATTGGCAAGAATTACAAATCACAAAATTTGTCCCTCTACCAAACATACACATTTATAGAGAGTTATGAATGTGCATATTTACATAGAAATATGTAAATTCATGTGTGTGTAAATTTTGGTTTTCTTTTTAAGTTGTCTACACAGGTTGACTTTTCTCTCTCCCTATAGTTAATGAACCTAGACACAGTCAATGGCCTTTGGTGACTATCACTTTCTTGTCTGTGCAATAGTGTGATGATCATACAGGCGAGAAACTGACAGTTACCAAAGGCCATTGACTCTGTGTCTACACTCATCAACTACTCGCTATGTCACGGATATTGAGCACTTTATATTACCAACATCTTTTTTATAGATAAATATACATTTTTAAGCATATTTTGTTAAGATGCAGTTTCTCTAATAAAAAATTGTATCTTATTTCACTGAATATGCTTAAATAATGAACTGCTGCCTAAGTATACTGAATAATATATATATGGAGAGAAAGAGAGATTTACACATTTGATTGAAGGAAAAACACTTGTCTACTTATTTTTCTTTGTGATAAGTTTTAAAACCAGGCTTAGATATTTTTGATAATTGCGTATAATCCCTTAGAAAAGTGAGTAGATAAAGAAGTGTTTGTTCCTTCAACCAAATTTGTGTTAAGGAAAAATTGATGACTATATA
>JAYKTE010000077.1:118956-145405 GCA_036873565.1 Xipholeptos notoides
GAATTCATTTATAATACTGTCGGAATTTAAATGTCATCTAAATATATATATATATATATATATATTGATATTATTAATGCTCTCTTTTCTCATTTTTCTGTGTATCTTATATTGTTTAATCTCTTTATACTATCTATATTAAATTTTGTACATATAAATCATTAATTAGTTCTTTTTTTTTTTTGCAATGAAAATTTGTGTATACTAAAAGACTAATAAATAGATTGGTTTTAAAATTTCAGTAATCTTTGAGTTCTAATAAACTTTCTAAAAAATCCTTAATTGTAAGAATAACTTTGATCAATGAACACTTTTCATTTAGTATCTATTTTGCATTTTGCATGGCTAAACACTTTTTTCCAAACCTGCATTTGGACTAACATTATTCACACAGTTTTATTGAATTTTTTTATCCAGTTTAACTAAATAAGATTATGTAAAACTGATTTTTATAATACCTTAATTTATTTTAGTTAAATAAAATGGTTAAATTTCATCATACTGTGTATATTTTCCTTTTGTGGGTTTGAAGTTCACTTTAGTGTATAATAGATAATTATAGTATACATAGAGTATTATCATTTTAAATAAAAAAATTTTAACCATTTTGTAAATATTTTTCATATTAATCATTTTTATATTGAAAATATTAATGTTGAGTGTAGCTGATATAATTTTTGCATACACTGATTTACTATATGTGTGTAAATTGATATGGAATTTTGTAAATCAAATTCATTGGTATTTGGCCCCTTTTAAATAAAAATGTTTGTTGGTATTGACTATTGTTTTAATAGCTGTATCTTTTCCTCTTCCCCTTTTTTCATCCCTTTATTAGAAACCTAGCCAATCTGCAGATTTACACAAGCTCTACACAATGGGAGATGAGCCCGACAGAAAAATGTTTCTTGATAGACTATTTTTTTTCTTGGATGAAAAAGGTTCTCCAATTACATCTATGCCTCAAATTAGCAAACAACCTCTGGATCTTTATAAGCTTTATCACAGTGTCAAAGAAAAAGGGGGAATGATTGAGGTAAGTCATCAATAATTTCTTCTTAATTATATATTTAATTGTTCTTTGTTATAATAACTGAGTACTTGTTGGTTGGATGGATTTGACAGGGTAGAAAATTTTACCTAGTCAAATACATTAATTTTTTTTATGTGAGTTTAACATTAAATGACAGCCCATTTCATTAGAATATATAGGGTTATGTTTAATCAATCTTAGTTAATTGTTTCTAAATTCAGTTAAATATAAGATTACCCATGCATCAGTGAAAATCATTATAGAATTTCCTTCAGAAAAAAATTATTTTTAAACAATCAGTGGAAAAAACTACTGTATTATTTATGCATGAAATAAAAATTGTTATTATTGGTCAATATTCTGGTAGTTAATTTATTAATTTTTTTTTTTATTGGGATTGTTTTGTTAACTATTTTGAAATCTATGAATTTTCTATGTAGTTTCGTTTCTGAAGCAGTTATGTCATTAAATTTAATTTTAGTGATTTTTCTAATGATCAAGAAATTTATGTATCGTATGATGCCTTTAAACCTTTTTTCTAAATTTGTGCTGTACATCTATTTTTGTTTTTTTTGTAGGTGAATAAAGCAAAGAAATGGAAAGAGATCTGTGCTGTTGTAAACATTGGCTCCTCAGCAAGTGCTGCATTTACTCTGAAAAAGAATTATGTAAAATATTTGTTTGCTCTCGAATGCAAATATGATAAAGGTGGCATTGATCCTGCTCCCATTTTAGCTCAAATGGAAGCTGCAATGCAACAAAAACGGGAAAGTAAACAAAGAAGAGCCCCCTCACCTGGTGAGTAATTATTAATTGATTTTGAATTATCAATCTATTTGATTGATTTTATGATCTGTAAAGATTAAGTAATAGTCAAATATTAGTTATTAAAGAAGGAAATAGTAACAAAAAAACAGTTGACAAATAATTCATAATTTTGTAGTGGACTTTACAGGAGTTTGGTTTGCTTCAAATGCCATCTGAGATCACATGATATAAGATCTCTAGTACAATTATATATAAAACTCTACAAATAACTCCCATAAATTATCAAATACTTTTATTTTATGCCCAGTAAGACCCATTCGAAACTGATAAAACATGTATTTCACATGAATATCAAATATGAAATAAGCTGTAAAATTCCTGTACATCATTTTAGCTAAGGATAAAATATATGCTAAATCTGGTTGTCCATTTGAAATTGTATCTTCAGTTTTAAACTTGTTCATTATCATAATATATGATTTATTGCCTCTTCCCTCTTTCTATTGATATATGGTCAATCTGTCTCTCTCTCTATCTATCTCTTTCTATATAAATTGACTTTTTGGGGTTTTTAACATCTTAATGATACCTTTATTAATTACAAATTTATAGTGAAATATATTTGAATTTATATAAATAGATTGCTTATGATTTGGATTTGTCTTAAAGAGAAACTGCTGTATTTTATTCTTATCTTCAACTAGTTTGACTATATTATACTTTTTTTCATACTAACCAATTAAAAAATATGTGCATTTAGATATTCGGTACCTTTTAGATCTTTTGAATATGAAATTATAATTGTTCAATGATGATGTAATTCCACTGATGTGCATTTTCTTTTTTACTTATTTATTTCAGCTGGGTCTCAAGGATCTTCCCAAGATGCGTTTCGGCCCCCTAGCACCCCAAATAGCAACAGCCAAGGAATGGATCCTTTCTCGCCCAATATGCAACCCTACATGGGTGGGCCTAACTCAGAACCTAACATGGGTCCAATGGGCCAGGGGATGATGCCCCATGGAGGCATGATGAACAGTATGAATCCTTCCAATAATATGATGGGCCAGAATTCTGTTGGTGGTCCAAATTCTGGTATGCTCCCTCCTCACCATATGTCATCTGGTCCAAACAGTATGCATGGCAGTATGATGCCTGGGAATATGCCACCCTCTAACAACATGATGGGGAATTCATATGCTCCCAACAACTTGATGCCAAATAATATGGGTCCAAACAACTCTATGATGCCTAACAACATGGGCTCCTCTAACAATAACAACATGCTTGGTAACAGCATGGGGCCTTCTAACAATAATCTAGCTTCAAACATGACTCAACCAGCACCTCCTCCTCCTCAAAATGAAAGTGACAGTGTTAGTGTGCAAGACCCATTTGCTGATGAACCATGTCAAAGTGGTCCAAGTTATCCAAGACAGAGTATGAATTCACAAATGCCTGCATACTCTGGTATGCAATCTCAAACAACTATGCCTGGTGCATATGGTTTCAACAGACAAAATGCTCAACATGGAATATCTCCATATTCAAACATGAGCCAACAATCGATGAACAATTATTCAGAAAACCGAATAGGTCAGAATGAACAATACAATGATGCATACCGAAGAACTATGGGTATGGACAATTTTAATAGTAATAATAGAAACAATGAAAATTTTGGTCCTGGAAATAACCAATTTGGGCCGAGGAATAGTCAAGGATCAGGTGCACAATTTCCTTTTGGGCAGCAGTTTGACAGAGAAAGGTAATTTGGACTTTGTACATTAAGTTTTTCTTTTAGCAATTCAGGGCTTCCTCACTTTCTTCAGTAGTCTCTTTTTATTTCAGCCTTTGATTTAGAAAATTTTAGTAATATTTTAGTTGGATTTATTTTTGGGAATTCAAGATGAGGCTTATTAATCTATTTATAAATATCTTTATAGGGCATTGTTTTTTTTTCTCACAGAATAGAAAATAAACCCTTTTCTATACTAATTTCTGGTAGTACAATACTTGGGTTGGTTGTCAAAAAGAAGACAGTTAAATGAGGTGAAAGAACTAAAATCTGTCGTCTTAACCTCTGCAAAATTTCAAATTTAAAAAATATTATTAATTTCTTTTTCTGCTGTCCTCATTTTACATAGTTGTTTTTTTTTCACTATGTCTCGAACAACTTATCTGCTGGCCTTTGCCAGAATTCCCCCCAAAAAATACAATTACAAATTTTGTATGGACCTGACTTTGAAGACCAGAAGATAGAGAAATATTGGATTTATAAGACCGTAATATCCAACCTTGATGATCCTTCGGGGTCCATGGCACAGCAGATAAAGGCGTTTAGTCTCTACAGTTCCAGGTGAGCACTGTTTGAAGATAAGTTTTAATCCCTACCGAGCAGGCCAGAGGTTCAGTTGGTCAAAACGTTGTGCAACAGAACAACTATGAAAGACAGTGGTTGCTGGGAATACGGTTATAAGACTCAAGAGTTCCTATTTGGTCTTGTGATTAATCACCTGAGGAAGGTTGGTGGAAAAGTTGACCAAGACATAGTGAAAAACAACTACTAAGACATCAGTCTGCAAAAAGATATTTATAAATAGATTAATAAGCCTCATCTTGAATTCCCAAAAATAAATCCAACTAAAATTTTACATTTGTTCTTTATTGATAATGTCATCAATAACAAAAACAATACCTTAAGAAAGCAATTTTTAAAAAAAATTGTCTTATATTTAGATCTGGCACTTGTTATTTAAATACAAAAATTACAGCCTAAAAAATGCATTTTATCATACTTTATTTTTTACTTTTTTGTGAAAATATGTAGCTAAGTCGGAATATCATGTCATGTCATCACAAATGTTATTTATTTATTAAGAGAAATAGAACAAAATTGTTTGTGCCCTTTTTCTTCCATATACTAAAACATGTAAGTTTAAGATAAGAAATCTAATTTCTTTACTTAAAGGTTTGACCAACCAAATCCTGTTAATTCCAATCAGCAATTCCGACCTCCCTCTCAGTCTGGAATGGTTACTCCACAACAACATCCAGAACAAATGTACCCTAGTCGCTATGGCAGCAATCAGCAAATGAATCCTGTTCGGTCCCATACTCCTCAACATGATCAATATCCTCCTCAGTCAGGATACCCTAATCAAAGTAATACTTTTGGTAGTCCTAGAGGTGTTGTTCCTCAAGAACAATATCAAAATTATCCGAATCAGCAATCTGGATTTGGAGGACATCGACCACCCACTCCCAGAGATGTTCCAGCTGGAAATATGTATGGAACTCCAAATAAAAGGTTTCCGCCTGATGTTGAAAGGAGAGAAAATTTCAACATGTCTGGTTAGTATTGAACTATTCAAATAAAAATGTTTGTATCTTCATATATTCTGCATTTTTTTTTTTTTAATTAAGAAATTAAAACTAATGAAGCTTTTTAGTTCTTCTTCTTTTTGTGCTTGGTTTTGCTTTTTTGTTTTTCTGAACTTTCATTTTATTAAGGTTTTTTTTTTTTTTTGATGCATTCAAGAATTTTGTTTTGTTTTTTTTCTTCATTTACATAATTAAGCTTCATGGTTTTATATTTTTAAAACAACTTTAGTCATTGATAATTTTTTTCCAATTTAAGAAAATGATTTCATTTTATTTTTGCTTTATTTATAAATCAGAATGATTTGTAGGGATATGGTATATTTGGTGAGGTATGCAAGTGATTAGACTACTTATATTCTAATGCTGGATACAAACTTAACTTTCTGCAAGTATCTTCTAATAGATCTGAAATTAGGTATGACAAAACTGTAACCCATTGAATGACTTATTGACCAGACTACTCCTCATTGGTTACACTGACTGGTCCATGTGGCTCTTTTAATTCATTAATCTTAACTACTGTGTAAGGTCTGGTTACACATTTATATCCCTATAAGATGTTGAACTAATAAAACTGCACTTAACCAAACAGTATAAAAACCATTATACAAACTACTTACTAGCTTTTCTTTGGTTGAAATTTACTGATAGATTAATCTGGTATTTTCATTGTGGCTTTTATGATTACAACTGAAAAATATTTTTGAAGAAATATATATGATTAGAAATATTGCTCCAGGGGGTGGAGATTTGATGTTCTTTTTGTGCTCATTTTGATATGATTTTTGTAATTCAAATATTTTTTTTCTTTCTAAGAAAATGCTATAATTTTTTGAAAGCTGCAAATTATTTTTGTAAACTTTGGTTATATTGACACATCAATTGACTGAAGTAGTGTCTGCTGTCTTGGGGCTATGGGCCCACAACAACCTAAACTTTTAAGTTAGACCTCTTAGCAACTATTTTTAGAGCTTAAAACCAAATTGAATTTTTTCCACAGGCCCAAATACTTCATACAAATTTCAAGTTCTAGATAAAAAATTGGCAAAATATTTAGGTAGAGACCGTTCTTCAGATAGACATGGTCACTTTTTCTGTATGTATGTTAGAGTATGTGGCAAACTATGCAAAACAGGTGGGGGTATGTGGAAGCGCATACACATTTGTATTTAGACACATCTTGAGGGTTGGCCTTCTGTAAAGTGGCAGTCATCATTTATATATATATATATATATATATATATATATGTGTGTGTGTATTCAGACAAGTTTCATTAAAAAGAATTTTAATTTTCTTTTAATATTATTAATTCAATTTTTTCTTGTTTTCTAATAAGAAACTTAGTAGCTGGGCTGAGTGTCTTAATATAATTTCCAAGCTTTTTACCAAACGTTTTCAGTCTTCCTTGGCCATCCTCAGGGATTGACATTGTATTTATATGTGTATATATACATGATACATACAGGTTTAGTTTATTCATCTACTTTTTTTCTTATTTTCTGATAAGTGTTATTTTTGTTCGTAACCCCAAATATTTTCAAACTCCCTAATCCATTTTTGGGAGGTGGATGCCTAAATATACAGATTTCACACACACACCCTTATTTATTTTTATATATTTATGGCTTGAAAATATCAGTAATAAAATTTTCAATTCCTTAAATGATTGTTATAAGTAATTTCCTACTATTTACAAAGCTTTTTTTCCTCCCTGTAATATTAGGATACAATAATCAACCTAGCTCATTTCCTGAAAAGCCTGGTGGCGCATCAATGATGTATCCCCAACATCGGGAGGGTATGATCACACCACAGGACAATCCCATGCATGGTATGTTAATTATTTTGCGAAAAGAGTCCTTAAAAGGATAAACATTTTTAATAATGTTTGTTTCCAATTTGAATATGAACTATTTTTGTTTAATTTCTCAAAAATAGTTTCTATTTCTCTGTATCAAATATTTAGAAGCTGATTCCTTTATTCCTTTAAATCTTGTTTAGTTGTTGTATTTCTTTTTTTCCATAAATTTTTAGTCTTTTAAAAAATCTTTTTTAGGGTTGAATAATTCCTCTAGAGAAAAATTTTCTTGATCTATTTTTCTATAAAAATTAAAGATAAAAATAGGATTATTTGGAATTAGGGTGTCTCTTGTTTTTCTAATAATGATGTGTTTGTATTTTTCCTTGCACATCAGAAAATTTGCATTTTTTTAATTTTTTTTTATTCTTATGAAATAATGGAATAAAGTTAGTCATTATTCTGGTAAATGTTTCTTATAAATAACTGAATTTATTTTTTGTAATTGGTTAAGTTGTTTAAATGTTTAGGGATTTTTTGGGGTTCCAAATATGTAAGTACTCTGATTAGAAATTAAAAAAAGGATATTTCCAATTTTGTTAATGCTTTTTTTTATATATATATATTTTCTATTTTATTTACACTTTTCTCAGTATCTCTGGATAACTTTGAATATATTTTACATTTGTATAAACTTATTTGTACTAAAAACAAACAAAATGTAAACAAATTCTATATGTTAATATTTGTAATAACATATTTGTATAAACATGTTTTCATCTCTAACTACACTTATGTTTTCTTGTTTTTTTTCCTTAACATAACATGTAAACCATTTAAATGTTTTTCTCTTCAAAATAACTAATTTTCTATTCAAACCTCTTTATATGCACAGAACTAAAAATAAACCTTTTGTTTTTTTTTAAGTATTCTTCCACAGACACAAAAGTATTAGTAATTTTAAAAAAAATGTTATTTATGTTTTTTTGTGAATTTAATTTTGTTATTATTTGTAGATTCCCGGAGGGATCCCAGCCAATGGTCTGCCATGCAACGTTTTGGCCCCCAACACAGTGGCACTAATTACCCTGCTTCTAACATGAATGCTATGCCCCCTGGTTCTGGAATGCTTCCTCCAATGGTTCCCCCCAGCCCGAGCAGCACAGGTAGGACTATGAACCCGAGGCTGTCTCCGCAAAGGGAAAAACCATATATGTCACCTCCTAGGGTACAGGTGAGTGCAGTGTGGCCATTAGAGCGTTAATCGTCATCCACAAGAAACACCTAAACCTGTTTGTTTTGCAAGTTTTAGCATGTGTGGCTGGTGGTGATGGCGGTGAAGGTCAACTAGCATGAATCACTTATTAACCAATACCCCAAATTTTCACTGGTCATTGGTGCATTATGAAACCTGGTTTGGAATAGAATCTCTTGCATCTGTCATCCTTTAATTATATATTTTTTTCTTTTTTCACACTTAAGTTTTAATGCTCGTCCAGTCATCACTTATGTTAGCTGCTCTTTTCGTAAAATACGCGCAGTTGATCTGTTCTTTGTTTTGCATATAAAATACAGTTTTACTTTTGTTTCTCTCACTCATTAGAAGAAATTTTGAAATATTTTGGTCCTAAACTTGAAAAATTTTAATAATGATAAGAATAAAAGAAGAAACAATTTCATATTTGTTTACAATTCATTTCAAATGAGATTTTTTTGTTTTTTAGAACAAATTAGTTGGGTTAATTTTATTATACAGTAGTATATATATATATATATATATATATATATATTTATTATTTAAAAATTTCTTAAACTTCAAATTGCATGAAGGCATGTTTTTTTTTTTTTTTTTTTTCTTTGCATGTTTTAAGAAATCATCTTGCTGATAAGCTTAGTTTCCCACTGTCAAATCCGTGATCGTTCATGTTGTACATAACGTTAGAACACTTAGTTTTGGGATCATTTGTGAATTTCATCAATAAGGAAAAAAAAAAGATCAACTGCACTAATTTTCTTTTTGTTATGTGTTTTGTAAGTCTCTTCAGTAAACCAAATGTTATGTTTTAGACATTTATAGAATGTTTTTGTCAAGGTGTTCTCTTGCTTTCTTCAGGTGTCACTTCACTAAAATAGGAAATTTACTGTCAAATTAAGATATTTTAATGTAATCTCTAATTACACTACAACGATAAGCAGGTTGCTCTCTTTGAACTCTGATAAAGGAGCTGTGTTCCAACATTTAAGAAGTCATACCTGTAGAAGATTTGGGGACACCTTAGCTAAAATAGTATGTGTGTCTATACATGTGCACATGCGTGTAGATGTGTCTGTACATGTGTGTAGATGTATTTTCCAAACATAGTTGATTAAACAAGATGCAGTTTTCTTTTTTAACTGCTGCTTAAATGTATATACATATCTAGATATGTGTGTATACAGGTTTATACATGTGTGTATATATTATTGAAATAAGAACAATAGTCTAAAAAGTATGTTACAAATTACCAAATTATTTCCTATCAAAACATCATATAAAACTTTCATTATATTCGATTTAAATAAGAAATGTAATCATTAGAGAAGTCAAATTAGCTCATCAATTACAAACCTTTTATCTGAAAAATAATCTTTTGTAGTTAAAGGGCTAAACTATACTATTTTGTTGAACCCTCTAACCTGAACACTACTTTAGTCCACAGATCTGTTGTCAAAGTATAAAGTATAAAGTTTCCTTTTGGGAGAATCTGGGAATCAAATTTATGTGAGAAACGGGCTAGAGTTGTCAAACAAAACCTTGTTAGGCACATGGTTAGTTTAACATGGTCATCTGGCAAATTGCCTCCTCTACAGGCCTCAAAAATAGCCTGCCTCTCCCTTGGGGTACCTCAGATGCCTTAAATCAAGGAGGGGTGTTACTCGTACCAATGGCTCTCTCTGAAAGACAGTGGATTAGGTCTAACTCTGTGCTTGACTAACCCCAAGGAATAGAATGAAATGTTAATATGCAAAATTATCTAGTATTAACTTTTATATTTTCTTACATTGATGAACTCAAATGAAACCATTTCATGTAAATTAAGGCAGCTATTGTGAACAATACAACAACTTCTTACCAGGACTATTTTTTCTTAAGTGACTTCAAAGAATTTTATCCGAATATTTTTTTTAAACAATATTTTTTTTATATATATATATATATATATATACACACTGTGTTGGGTTTAGTATCAGGAACATTAAAATTTTATCATTAAACTTATTCTTTGCTATTTAGAAATTTTTTTTAAAATATTGTATGGTCATTGAGCCAGAATACAATATTTTATAATAGATAAATTGTTAAAACTGGAAAAAAAAAAAGATTTGGTTTCTCTGTTTAATAGTATAGCATAGGATATAATATATCCTTTGAGGTATATTTAATGCTTATATTACTTATTTACAAACATTAATTATAAGCAAATATTTTTTGTTGTTTATGGCTTTAAAAGTTGGACCACACAGAAAAAAGACAACCCTTTATTTTATAAAACTACTTAGTTTTTTTCCTGCGGTTATAAAATAGGTTTTTGATCATTAAAGAACATGTTTATAATGGGTCTAAATTCATCAGCATTGGTTAAAAACCACTACATACAAATTGTTTGTTTTTTTCTTCTTCCCAGATGCCAAGTTCCTGGCAATAATTGTTTAAACTGCAAAACTTATATGAAAATATATACTCAAAAATGTTCTTACCTGATTTGAAATCTTTTCTTTTCTCTCTCTTTTTCAAAAACTGTATATGAGAGAGAGAGAGAGAGAGAGATTCAATTTTTCATAATAGGACTTACACTTATAATATATTATTAAACAATGCATGTAATTTGAAAAAAAAAAAGGGTTGATTTATCCTTTTAGAATAATTTTGAATCAAAATTTGAACTTTTCTAGCTGTGAGTGAAATTTGGTTAAGTTACAGATTGTGGTCTGCACTGTATGGATTTTGCTTTCTTTTGATCTCAAATGCTTTCTGCTGATGGTTCAGTTATTTTTATTTGTTTAATCAAATTCCCCATTTTCCTTCTTTATGAATTTCTGCATGCATCATTCCTTACTTCAGTACAATAATCATTTCACAAATCTCAATTTGCTTCTGCAATCACTTTCCTCCTCTTCTTTTTTGTGTATGAATCTTTTACTTCTTTGTCTCTTGTTTTACTTTGATTTTCTTGATAACCTCATACAATTTTTGCTCACTTATCAAAACAGCAATTATTCTTAATTGGTTTTCAATTGATCAAAAACAAATGTATATGTGTGCCTTTTTTTCATTGTTATCATTATTTAGATTTGTGTGTATGTGTGAAATGAGAAAAAAATGATACTTATGATTTCTATCTAGTTTAAGACAAAAATCGAAAGGCTATATTAATTACTTTGTTATTTGTTCTGGTTGGTGTGACAAATCTGATGGTGATGGGGGAGAAGTATATGACTTTGCAATAGATTTTCATTAAAGTTTTTATTTTTCATTGATTCTTTTTAATCATCAAAACTAATTGGATTCTCCAGTTTTTTTTCACTATTCTAATAAAAGAATAAACGGCTTTCTCTAATTAACAGAAATTAATTCACTTTTAATTGTGACATTTCAAGACACAAAGAATATTGTTATGAAATAATTTGGCCTTTGCATTAACCCATTGTACTTGAAACTATCTAACTATAACTGCTTAAAACATTTTATTTATTTTTTTGATCAGTGAAGCATTATACAGGGTGTCCACAAAGTCTGTGTACAGGGGATTTTTACATTTATTGTTGTTTTTGTTTTTTTCAATGGTGAAGGAGGGATTGGTGTGACTTTTTTTGGTTGGGTGTAAGTTGAAAGAGAAAGTTTACTCAATGAACATCACAGATTTAAACCATGTAAAAGAATGCACAACCAGTCAGTGTGTTGAAATTGATGGCAATGCAGACTTAGTTAATCAATCAAAGTCACTTGAATTTTGCAAGCACATCAAATTATATATTGAAAATGATGGAAATCATATTGAGAATGGCATTTATTAGAATTTAATAAAATTATTTCATTTCAAAAGTATGTGTTAATTCCCATGTAACTAGACTTTGTGCACACCCTGTATTTTGTTGTGATTTAATTTAATACCACTTTTTATATATGGTAGTCACAATACCATGTTTTACCCATTTTTAATTACGTGAGAAACAGGAATTATAAGATTAGTTATTCTAGACAATCAATTGATAGGTTCTAATATTTGTATTTATATATTAAGTAACAATTATTTAAAATTCCTAAGATGGTTAGTAATTTTGGAATAAAACTTTCCTTTATCCAAAAGGTTCATTTTTTATATTTGTAGAATTTACTAGTTTATATTTTTCAAATTAATGTCTTCATCTTTGTTATAAACTTATTTCAGTCTCTCTATTCTTTGACATTTTTTCATGTTGGGTACTTTCCAGAAATTTTAAACTATTGAGATTGACAATTCCCATAATTGATGTCAATTCTTTCAGATAGTCTCTTTGTCATGGATTAATATCTGCCATTCTTTGGTTTTAATTAATAATTTTGGTGGAAGATTTAAATGAACATTCTTATCAATATTGAATGAGAACACCATTTCAATTTCAATTTCTGGCATTCCAAAAATAACTAAATTTACTATTAATCATTTTATTTATGATTATATCACAAGAACTTTTTCTATACTTTGTTTTTACTGATTTAAGAATTAAACTTCCTTTAAATTTTAAATATTTACATACTGTTAAAAATTATTCTTTTTTTTTTAAATGTATAATCTATTCAGAGTAATTAAAATAGGTTTATATTTTCAGTCTTTAGGATTATCTTGATTTTTACATTTAAGATAAATTGTGTATAAATATAAATTTTACATTTAGTTGTCTTTTGGTAGTGTTTAGTCTTCATTACATATTAACTGTTTCAGTCATTTAATGCTGAGAATAATCTTTTTTTTCTTTCAATTAACATTTTCTATTTGTCAACATATTGTTTGAATAATACAAGTTATACTATTTAATCCATAGCTGGAATAAATAAAGACTCATACCTTTTTCAACTTTGTTGACAAGAATATTTTTTATTTAAATCTAACCAAAATTAAATATCATAAATTTTTGTAAAAATAGATTGTTTTTATGAAATTTTGAACAGTTCAAAGATTGTTAACTCACAAATATCAATTTTAAAAAGCTTTTGATTTTAGACATGCCAAATTTATTAAATTGATGATTAATATGAAAATATATAAGTATATGTCACCGTAAGCATCGGTTCTGCATTTCATTTTATTTTTTTATTTTTTTTAAAGGTGAAATAACTAAAATTGTACTTTAAATACTAACACTAAAATTTTATTTTTGCTTGTTTGATATTTCAGGATATGTCTAAATGCTTAACCTCTGACTTTTTGATAGTAAACACCAACCAATCTTCTATTATGAAACTGATCAATAAAATCAATTGTTTGTTTGCTTTTTATCCATCGTAAACTGTATTTTCATTGTGACATGAACATAACTTTAAAAAAAATATGTCTGCTTATTCTGTCATTATTTCTTCTTTTTCAATCGCTTTTATATTCAAGGATATTTTTTTCTTCCTTTTCTAAATATTACATAATATTTATGTAAAAATTAATATTTTTATAATTATTATTTAATCATGAAAATATCAGTCCTCTCCGATTTTCAGCTAATTATGAATATATTTTTAGAAATTTTATTTTTCTCTTTCTCTCTCTCTCTCTCTCTTCTTACCTATATTTAAAAAGAATTTAAGTTGATAGATAATTATTTGTTTTTGTTTGAATTTAACTTTGCTTGTTATTAAATTAACTTTTGACCATCTGGCCTAAGTTAATAAAACTCCACTTTGATTAATCATACAGTCTTTTATGCTTATTTTGTTAAAGTGCATCCATAAAACATCCATGACTCCCCTCTTTCATTTATTATTATAATATCTTACTCAATTTAAACTATAGGTATGTAATTATAAGGGCTTTCTTAATAGGGCCTCATATTCCACCTCACCTATCTATCCACCTCACGTATCTATCCACTTACAAAAAATAAAGCTTTTCTTTTTAAATCACATACATTTTTTCATAAAATGGATTTCCTTTGAGTAATTGTATTAGAAAAATTAAATGTGATATACTATACATGTTTTTTCTCTTTTATTCCTGTTTTACAACTCCATTTACTTAGTCATTATGATGATTCAATTATTGCAGTTAGAGTATTTTTTACATTAAATTATGCAAGCCACTATTCTAATTTTAGAGATGAGATGATTAAAATGTTATATAAAAAAAGTGTTTTTGTTTTGCTATATTATGTTTAAACTCATTTATTCACTCTTTGATTTCTTTTTTTTTTTTTTATCTTAGTCCTCTACTTGCAATCATTTTTTGTAAACTTTCGGCAGTATAGTCCAGAATTATAAATATTTTAATTTAGTTTATTTGATTATTTTGGGTATTTCACCATTTTTAAGTAACTATCTGGATTTTACCCATTATTCTAGGGTGGGCTACTATTTAATAGAAGTAAAGGCAGCTTGTCTAGACATGAATTTAATAAAATACAAAATTTCTGAAAATGGAAGGTTTTTTTTAATGTTTTTTTCCTGTTTCACTTGCTTTTGCAAAGGATTTTTTTTTCTTTTTGGTCATTGTTTTTCAATATTTCATAATAAAATAAATAACTAAACTGTCTTTATAAAAAAAAAAAAAAATAAAAACTTTAGGTGTTCTTAGATAATCTTTCTTTCAATTCTAATTTAGTATGCTTGATTTTGCTTTTTTGTTTATCCTATTTTTTATGATAACTGTAGCAGGTAATTTGGCAAGTTGAATGTTGACAATCACCGGCCACTCAATGCCAACTGATTTAATATACAATTCTTTTGCTTCTCTTTATCTTCATTTTTCATTCAATTTAATACACGGGTGTGTGTACGGATGAGTGTATGTATATATGTAAAAGTACACTCATCCGTATGCACAAACACACATTGTATGCATATACACACATACTCTTTATGCTTACCTCTCTGATTCTTTTTTTATGCAGCACTTGGCATTTTTGTATGCTCATTCTTACATTTTATGTTTTGTGTAAAATCATGTAAGGTTGGTGGGTGGTTCCACTCTATAATAATTAGTCCTAAATCCTTTGCTATTATAAATTTATTTGATAAGTTCTCAGTGAAACTGGTGTGCAAGCCTAGTATAACAGGAAAATTGATAAGTCTTAAGGAAAAGCCCACTGCACCACCTTACCCCTTTCCCAAGAGGAAGAGAATCCTATATTGGTTCTGACTGAGACTTTCAACTTCCTGTCCTTTCTCTTGCTCTCCTCTAACAAAATTCAATTTAAAAAAATGTTTAATGCTCTCTACTATTTAAGCTCTTCTCTTTTCCCCTTTTTCCTCTTTGTTTCATAATCCTTTCTTCATTAATTTTTTAGTTCTTTATTTTAACTATGTTCATAATGGTTTTTAAAATTCTTGTAACATTTAATCTTAATAATTTTATAATGAATCGGAGAGGGATGATTTCTTTTTTTTTTTTTTTTTCTATCCTTAATTTTCAATGTTTTTTTTTCTTTCCTTTTTCCTTTAAAAACCATTCATTTCATATTCAATAATCAACAAATATCAAATTAATATTAATTTTGATGCTTGAATACTATTGAATTAGGTAATCAAAGTAGTTTAAACTTTCCATGAAAACCTTTATTTAACCAAAATTTAGTAAAGGGAAGAAAATGTGCCAACTCCATCATCATCATCATCATCATCGTCATCATCATGATCATCTGTTATCTTCAAATCATCATTTGTGTTAAATAATTAAGCTTGTCCAGCTCTTAATCTTCCTTTAGCTATGATGGGTTGCTTTTCGTCTTTTTGTACAGAAGCCTGGGGGTATGGTACCAAATGCTCAACTCCCACCCAAGAAGGAAATATCATTCCCACCAGATAGCGTAGAAGCTGTTCAGCCCTTGCTGGCCAAGAGAAAGCGGCTAGCTAAACAAGACATAGGTAAATATATTTTATTTAATGCCAATACCCGGTGCTCTGTTGCTGCTGCTGCTGCTTGCTATTTGTGAGTGCTGTTGGTGCTTGCACAGTTTTCATTCTGGCAATATTTAAATTAAAAATTACATCAAATATGTCTGTCATAACATTTTTTCTATTTCTTTTTTCTTTACTTTTCTTTCTTTCCGTTTTTTTCTTTTTTTTTTTGTTAATTTTTTTTTCTTAAAAAGAATTACTTAGCTGACTTTAATAAAAAGGCAAAAAAGACTCTCATTTAACTTCCCACCCACCTACCCAATGTTTGAAACCGCTTTCTTACTTTTGAATTTAAATTGTAATCATTTTAGTCTGATTGTTGCCACTTCATATTCACTTTATTGTATAACACATCTCAATCTATATTCCAGTTTTAAAATTTCTCCTCATTATAATGGAAAGTATCAAATTTATACATTACCTAAAAATTATGGTCGGTTGGTTGCTTTTGATTTAAGAATATTTTGTTAGAATTTTTAGTTTTTAAAAAGTTGATTTCTTTTCTTTGAACACCTTCCATTTATTCTTTTTTTTAAATTCTTTTTATAAAAAATCGTTTTGTTTGGGACTGTCAAACATACACACAATATGATGACAAAATTTTAAATTTTTAGAACTTTTCCTTTTCTGATATGGAGACAAGGAGCATCATGGTGCAAATATCATTTTCTTCACTTAAATTAATATTATTTTTAAAGATCTTCAAAATTTAAAAAGCATTTTGTTGAAATTTTTCGATATCTTATTTAGAAAAAGTAATTTTTTCCTAAAATTTATTATTAAATTACATTGATTATGATCGGGAATAAATTACATGATCATTGAACTAAAAATGTGATTTCTTTGTTTAGTATTAACTTTTTTTCTCTCATATTCAAAAGTCAAAGATAATAACTTGATTCTTCACTAGAAAAGAAAAAGAAAAGTATGAATGATTTTCTCAATATTATCTGAATATTGCTTGTAATTTTTCTGACTTTATTTTATTAGTGTTGTGGGGTTGAAGTAGAACATACTTAAACATTTCTTATTATTGGCTCAATTTTTATGAGATATTATTATTTATATGAATCAATTTTTATTTATTTGATTTCTTTTCAATTATTTTTTTTTTATTCTCCACAAATCAATATTTTTGTTTTTCTCATGAAATCTGAAAGAAAAAACAAACAACAATTTATCTAATATTATTTTCCTTATTTTATTGTTATTAGAATTCTTTTTGTCGTACTGTGAAATCAGAAACAATTTTTAAATGGTTGCAACACAATAGTTTGATTCATGCTACTTCACCTGCCTGGCTGTGAATAATTTGCTTATTTATTTTATTTTTCATGTAGTTTTTATGAATGAATGTTTTTCTTTTTTTGTCTTTCAATAATTTTTCAGAAATTTAAAGAAAATTTTGACATTTATTTGAAAATAAAAATATTTCTTGTTGAAATTATTCATGTTTGTATAGAATGTATGTTGCTTGCTTTTGCTATATATATATATATATATATATATATATATAATTACACATACTGTATCATTTTTTTAATACTGTAAAGGCAAAATCATTAAGTACCAAAAAATACATTAAAGTACAGATTTGCTATCTTTTGATAATGATATTAATTTTAAGACCTATTTTAGAATGAATATCATTATTTAATAGAATATCTTTTTTTAGAATTTTTATTTTGCAATTTTGTATTGTACGACACAAATTCATTTTTAGGTGTTTTGTTCTTTTTATACTTTTTTTAATCTATTTTTCATTTGAAAAATCAAGGTTTTGTTGGACTTGTAATCAAAAAATTATTTTGTTCTTTAGAAAGACCTTGTTAATATATTAACATTAAATAGCAGAATGTTAACTTTAATGACAAAAAGTTAACATTCTGCTATTTAATGTTAATATATTAAGCATTAGTAATTTAGATCTTTCAACTAAAAAGAATTCAGCAATTGCTTCTATATATGAATAGATGTATATTATATCTATTTACTTCAATAGTTATATTATCAAACAATATAAGTTGAAGTTATAAATTTAATTTACAGCATTTTTTTAATTGGCTTTATACCATGGTGTAAGTAAAAATAATATCTGTCCTTTCTTCATCACTTAAAATCTAACTCAATAGAACAAAATTTATCACTCCTAGAATTCTGCTTGTCTCTGTTTAAAGCCCAAAATAGAAAATAGTAAGTATTACTAATTCACTCTTTACCACTTAGTATTTTTAAACATTGCTGCACCAAACAAAATTATCATATTTAAAAGTGTGTGATGAATGTGATAATGAATGGAATAAAACTTGATTTTGTGTATCCAATTTTCTTAATCTATGTACATTTTAAAATGATTTTACTCTCTTCTGCATGTGTGTATCATATTTTTTCTCTCACTAATAATTGTAACGTTTATTATTTCAGGTCAGACTGAACCCTGGAAGCTTATGATGGCTTTGAAATCTGGCATGCTTGCTGAAAGTACTTGGGCCTTGGATACATTGTCAATTCTCTTGTTTGATGATTCAACAGTAACTTACTTTACTTTATCACATCTACCTGGATTGCTAGAAGTGTTACTTGAACATTTCAGACGATGTCTCATTGATATGTTTGGTCTCTTCGATGAATTAGAAGTCGGCTATGACGCAGTGTTGATCAAGCAAAAAGAAAAAGAAGGGTCTCTGAAATTCAAGGCAATGGACGTTGAAGATTACAAAAACATGGAAAGTGATACAGTTTGGAAAGGAATGCGTATAGGTGAAAATTACACCTACATCACTCGGCAAGGCAAGGTGGTGAAAGTGAATGAGAATGATAGAGAGACAGCTCTCTTGGATGGCAAAAGATGGGACATTTACACTGGCTTTAAAAGCAAAGCAGAACACTGGCAGCTAGGTGGTGGTGATATGTCCACACATGTTCAAACACATTTTGAAAGTCTAAACAACCATGATATTTTCAAGAAACTTTTCTATTACCGTGGCATAAAAAGGGATTGTCAAGATGAAATCATTGACAATGTGATGCCATTAAAATTAAATTGTCATTCACCTGGACCTGACTATGCATCAGTCAGCAAAGAAAACAACTCCTCTTCCTCCTCTTCCTCCTCTTTAAAAACACCCTCCCCACCTTCTGCAGATCACAAAAGTGTAAATGGTGTGGTAGACAATGAAAGCTTACACAACTGCATTAACAAAATCCATATCAAGAAGGAACCAGTTGAAGATGAAGAAGACAAAGAGAAAGGTGCCAAAACAACAACAACAATAAAAGTTGGCACAAATCAACCTACAGAGAATATAGAAGTTACTACAACCAACACCAACACAACAACAACAACAACAACCACTACAACTGCTGCTGCATCTGAGCATGTAAAAGAAGAACCACAACAGGAACAGCAACAAAACTGTAGTAATAATAATAATAATAATGATAATACCACCACCAACAATAACAAAGCTGAAGAAAATCAGTCAAATTCATCTGAAAATCACAATGCAAAAAATGTTGTAAATAATGAAGAGCATAGTGAAAAAGATGTTACTGTAAAAATGGATTTTGAAACACAGGAAAATAAAGAGAATGAAAAACCAGCTGAAAATAATAATAATAATAACAATGTAGTGAAAAGTGAAAGCCAGATTGATAAATCTGTGAAGAGAGAATCCCGTTTGATAACAGTTCCTCTAGAGAATGGAGTCTCTGTTGATTCAATGTTAATAAAAGCTCAGATGAGTGAGGATCAAGAGGAGGAGGCCTTTCAAAGAGATAGCCCTGCAGTATGCCTTATGTCAGAAGCTCAAGATGAGATTGGGCGGCGATGTGTTTGTATTTCTAATATATTTCGAAGTTTGTCATGTATCCAGGGAAATGACTCTGAAATGTCCAGACATCCAGGTCTAATGTATATTTTAGGAAAATTATTATTACTCCACCATCAGCACCCTCCAAGGGTGAAGGTACGGAGAAAACTTGATAAAGAAGAACCAGAATCTGAAGATATTTCTGTAACTGAATACGAATGGTGGTGGGATCATCTCCATGCATTACGTGAGAACACATTGGTTATTTTTGCTAACATATGTGGACAGCTTGATCTCTCGATATACCCCGAGGAAATCTGTCTGCCAATTTTAAACGGGCTGCTTCATTGGGCTGTCTGTCCATCTGCCTGTGCCCAAGATCCCTTGCCGAGCATGTCTCCATCCTCCGTCCTCTCACCTCAGCGTCTTGTACTTGAAGCACTATGCAAGTTGTGCATACACGAAGCTAATGTGGATTTGCTGCTTGCAACACCACCTTTCAATCGGATAGTGCAACTGGTCAATAACTTAACCAAAATGCTTGCCAACAAAAAGGAGCAAGTCACTCAAGAGTTTGCTGTTGTTTTACTATCCGAGCTTGTGCAGGGAGACAGCAGTGCTGCACGCGCAATTGCCATGCAGCACCCCAGTGTATCATTGCTGATAGACTTTTTGGAGACAGCCGAGAACAATGCTGTTCAGGTGGTAAGCACTCACGGTATCAATGTGTTACGGGACAGTCCCGAAATGATGGGAACTAGTCTAGATATGTTAAGACGGACTGCAAACATTCTGGTACATTTAGCTCGCGTACCAGAGAACAGACCCTATTTTGTACATCAACAGAGCAGACTTTTGAATCTAGTTATGTCTCAAATTCTTGATCAGCACGTGGCCCAGACTCTAGCCGATGTACTTTACGAGTGTTCACACTCATAGTAGGGAATTTAATATCACTTGACATTATTTTGATGAACACATTACTTTCATTTCCATCGTATCTGTACATTTTGTCATATCAGCTTCATGGTATCACCCTGTGAAGATTTAAAAAAAAAAAATTAAAAAAAAAATTATTATAAGAAAGAATGAAAAAAAAAAAATCTCCCTCTGTTTTATGGAGGAAAATAAAAGCACTGGCTAGAAATAATGAGATAAAAACTAAATAACATATTAACATTAAGAAATCTTTTTTTTTTTTTTTTTTTTACCCCATTTCATTATTATTATTATTATTATTATTCCATTTCATTATTATTATTATTATTATTATGGCGAGACGAACACAACTCTCATCTACTTCCATGTCAAGATGTAGTTATGTATAGCTTTTTATGTGAAGGGAAAAAAGTTCTCTCTCTCTCTCTCTCTCTCTCTCTCTCTCTCTCTCTCTCTCTCTCTCTCTCTCTCTCTCTCCTTCACAATTTAAAGTTTTTTCCTTTTCTTTTTATCCTCTATGATTACAGGTCAAAGTAGCCTTGTGCTCTGTTAAAATGGGAATTATGGGAAATTGTCAAATTAGGTTATTTTTCATTTTTGTACATCTTTAGGTGTTCACAATATTTTCTCTTCTTTTTTTTTTGAACCAGCCCACCCTTATCCCCATTTTTACTTTCTCCTTCTTTAAACAGAGGGTCATATGAATGGAGAAGAAAGATAGAGAAGGGAAAAAAAATGACATCACATACCATTCTGCTTTACCTACTGATAAGGTAGGTGGGACTCTAAATACACAGGTGCTCCTGCCAAAAAGGAAAAAGAAGAAAAAAACTATTTAAAGATGGAAAAAAAAGGTTAAAATAAGAAAATAAAAATTTAAAACAAACATCTACAAACAGAAAAATTCCAGTTGATAACCAATTCCAATATTAAAAGCAGTGTTTTTCCAACTACACTGATTCTTAGATATGTGATTCCGTTTCACCTCCTGATGTCCAGTGGAAAGCACAGTATTTATATGTATCAAGTTGAAAACAAGAAAGGTTATCAAAGGTTGAAACGTGTGTAGTTTCCTATTTGTAGTAATTATCATGAGTCAACTTTGATATTCCCATTGTGCAAAGGCTTTATACTCGTATGTCAAGAAATAAATGTACAGAAAAGGAAATTTCTAGAGTCCATTTCAGTTTTGCTGTTACTTTTTCTTAATGTTATTCAACATTATTCCCCTCAAAAAAATGCAATTAAAAAAAAACATTTGACAGTAAAAGTCTAGAAAATTACGGGTTTAAAAGTCACAACATATTCACTATTTTATTAAAGTCCTTTTTGCTGAATTTTATCGGTTTCTCATTTTTCTGTCTCCAAATTTTCATCTTTAAATGCAAAAATGGCTATGATGACAAACTGAACAGAGAATTCAATTTTGTGATTCCCTGCCCTCTTCAATTAAAATAATGTAAGGGAAAGGATTAAAGGGGTTGGGGTGGGGTGAAGGGCTAAATTAAATTTATTTAACTTCTTTCTTTCTTCCTTTCTTTTTCTTTCTTCAGCTGTTTCATTTGAATTTTAGCCTCATTTTGTATGTGTGCTTAATTTTAAGATTTTAACTGATGTCTTAAATCATAGAATGTAAAACATTAACAAAATATAAACGATATAATATTTTAGAAGAAAAATCAAGTTGGAATGAATATAATGATATTAATAATAATAATAATAATGATGATGATAATAACAAGAGGGTCTGTGTGAATTTGTTGTGTGGCTCTGGCTCTTCTAACAAAATTTGGCAACTTAGTTAAGAAAAAATGTTAAATCTTATTTAACATGATTTGTAATATGAATCCTTCATTTTCTGTCTTTTTGTAATTTGTATTTAATCCAAAATAACTGTGGTGCTTAGTAACCTAAACATACTTATTGGTGTGTTACGCACACATTACATGCATCTATTACACATGCACACAGGAGAGAAGGTTTGTGGTCGAGCAGTAAGAACGTGGACTTTGTAATCTTAATACATTCATTCAAATTCTATTCATTTACGTTCACTTTTGGGCAAATACGCTTGGGAAAGGTATGAATCCTCATTGATAAGCAATAGATTTAATAGTACAACTACTGTTCTTCTATTAATTGGTTTATAAAAGTAAAACATTCGCTTGAAAAAAGAATTTATAAAAAAAAAATGGTTCCCACCTTTATACAAAGCTGACTATAAAAGGTTGATATGGCATTAAACAAAATAAGCATAACCTAACAAACATGCATACATACACTCATTCAGTTGGTCCGTTTTCATTTGTTAATTCTGGTTTGACTTTAATTTGAAAATGGCAAGTTTGGAAATATTGAAAGAAGGGGGAAAAAAAAGAAACTTTTTTTAGTTTAGCTGTATGTATTTTAATTCTCCCCCATTTCTACATCATCATAACTCCTACCCTCAACCAATCATCTAGGTCTTTAGTCTACTCTTCCACTTTTCTCTATCAACAGAAAACTTCCTGTAAAAATGCAAGTTTCAACGGGTAAATACAGTTCAAACTCTAAAAAAAAGCGGAGTATGAACCAATGAAACAGGAATTTCATACCAAACCAATTACTTCGTTTAGATTTCTTTCTTTTTTTTTTAAATATTGCCAGGATGTTAATGAGGTAATGACGTATCACTTAGTTTGTGGATAAATTTCTATTATCTTAGTTAAGTTTCAAAATATTTTCAATTAGTGAATTGTATATAAATTTATAAGCCATTCTTGGAAAACAATATTGAATCTTTTTTAGCAATCATAGTTTTTAGGCAGGCTAAAAAATGTATATAGAATTCGCTGATAAAAGGTAATTTGAAAATTAGCTGAAATAATAGATTTGTATTCCGTTATATAGTTATAGAAATAATTTTAATTCATTTGCATTTTATTGTTTGTTTAGTATGTGTGTGAGATTTTTTTATCATTGGTCTTTGTACAAGGGCTTTAATGTCATTAATTTAACAAAAATTGATTTTAAAAAATAATTTTCTTTTCCACAAAACTTAATTTCTGTATTTCCATCTGCCATTTTAACATTTATTTGCCATAATTCACTTTTACCCTCATACACAAACAAATAAACAGGTTTCTTAATATTTTACGTTCTTTCTCTTCCTGTATTTCTCTCTTTCAGGGAGGAAAATGTTACGCTTTCTTTGTTGCCTTAAAAAAAAGAAGTAAACCAAATGAGAAGAACCTTAAAAAAAAAAAAAAAAAAAAATTGCTCTGCACTTCTCTTGTTGTACAAAACTTGTTTTTCTCTCCAGTGCTTTTGTTTTTCTTCTACCAAAGTCAGACAAAAACCCTTTTTATGTTTGGATTTTTGTTGAAGTAAAAAGAGGAACACAGCAACAACAGCAAAAAAAAAAGAAAAAGAAAAAGAAAAACCATCAAAGCTAAGAATCCACCTTTATAAATATTCTGTCAACTTGACAGGTGATCTGTACAAAATGTAGGCATTTACAATCGCCTTGTTAAAATAAACCAAACTAGGTAAATTTGACATAGTTGCTTTGTTTTATTTTTTGGGGGGGTTTCCCACTTTTTTTTAAGATTTTTTTATATATATATATATATATAAAGTTGAATAGTATTCTATACCCGGGTTTCACCATCAGGATCTTCAGGAGAATATATATAGTGAGTGAATAGATTTTAAACAAAATAATTGCCTATTTTAATGTAGACAATATCGTATGGAAATATCAGTTGGATTAAAATTGTTTTCTATTGCCTTCAACCGATATTGTTCTCAAAAATTTATTTTTTGTTATGAAATGTAAACTTTGTGCATGAATGTGTACATATATATGGAGTAAAAAAAAGGGCTAATTATGATTAATTTATCGTATTGAAATGCTTCTTTGATCACAATCTATAAAAATGAAGTTGTGTGTGTATGTGTATATATATACAAGCAATCAGTCTCTACCAAACTCCTCAACCAATTTTTAGTCTACCGATTGAAATTTGACAAACTGTATTCAAGCCAAACCTTCTTAACTCCTCTCCCTCTCCCTCTCTCTCCCTCTCTCTCTCTCAAATTGACCATGTATATATGTCACAGGAGGCTGACGACAATTTTGAAGCAAAAGTGTTAAGCCAAAAAACGCTTAAAATTTTTCTATTAAATAAATCTATTATGGTTGAACAACAATATTTTTTTCTTTACATCTTTTATAATTTGTTTCATTTTTTTTTAAGCAAAACTAGTTTAGATTTTTTTAAATTTCCTTAATTGACAGGAAAATGTTTAAGTAAAAACATCCTAATTTTAGAATTATTTCCCTAATGTTAGGAATTTATTAAACTGTTTCTTGGTTTTGATAACTGTTTTAAAAATATTTAATATTTTTTTTAAACCATTTATTTTACTTGTTAGATTCTTAATGAAGACATTTTTTAAGGAGAAAAAATAAAAACTACCAAACAAAAACATCAGTTTGGTTTGATTTCTTGATTCTTACTACTTTTTTATTTTAATTAAAACTTTGTGAGAAAGAGATTTCTTTTAAATCACTTCACCAAGGGAAAGTTTTTTTTTTTTAACTCTAGTCACGACTGAAGACGTTCGAAAAATCTAATGTTTTATTTATTTATGTATTTTATTTTAGCAAACCTGCAGTTTAATGCCTTATCACTTGATACTCTGTGTGTCAATCTCTGCTTTTTTTTGCAGTGTTACTTCAAATTTGTTCTCTAACAAAGATTTTCAAAAAGTCTTTAGATATTTGTTAAAAAGATTTATTTTTTTAGTTCATTGAAAAAATATATTAAAAAATATTAAATTCCTTATTTTACTGCTTGTTCATTTTTCATTTGTAAAATAATAAAAAAAGTCCTTTTGTTTCATTTTCATTATTCAATGTTTTGGTAAATTTGTCAAAACAAAAATGTGTTTTATCCATTTGTGTGGCTGGTTTGAAACCTGGTAAAACAACAATTATGAAGATGAGGACAACAGATTATGAAGAATCATCTTAAAGGATTCCATAAAATAGACAAATATAATATGTTGAAAATCTTTGTCAGAACAAATTTGATGTAACACTGCAAAGGTGGTAATAGATAAAAAGAACATTTCCATAGAGAGCCAAGATGTAAGGTATTAAACTGCAAGTTTGCCTTTTTTTTTTTTTTTCAAATAGAATTTTACATAATATCTGAAAAAAATTTAAGAATTCTTTTTTTTTTAAATTTGAATAATTCAATAACATTTTTAATTATTTATATAGACAGATGTAACTGTTTAATCCAGCACTCTAGCAAAACTTAGTATTTTTTCTATTTCCCACATGTATTTTTTCTATTTCCCACATGTAGTAAAGACAATTTTCTAAAGAGTAACAAAAAAAAATGTTTCCAGATTTTAAAATTATAAATGTGTTATATTTTTTTTAAGTCTAAATGTATGTTTTATACTTCTAAAATCTCTCCTATATATATGCATACAAACACACACATACATAAGCTTTTTATCTATAACTAAAGGCCCAGTCACACATGCGTCTAAAATGGCTTCGCGGGTTGGCGCGACTACAAAGATGTTTACTCGCTGC
>JAYKTE010000078.1:17351-34375 GCA_036873565.1 Xipholeptos notoides
TCTTGTCCTTTACTTTTCCAGGTTTAATAAAATCTTAAGAATATTACTTTTCATGCGCGCATTTTTCCATATAATTAAAACAATGTATTTCATGAATGAATACCTTACACATTCGTCAAAAAATTCGGACATTACTTTTGCACCAACCTGACTGTTATATATATATATATATATATGTCGGAATTTAAATTCCATTTAAATATATACACATTGTCAAAAGGCGTAGTTTCGTAAAATGATGTAAGTAAAAGATACTATGAGGCTTCGCAAAACTGGGCTATAAACAATAATAAAAGATAATTATTGTTCTCGTAGATCATTGATTAAAGACGTTGTCCTCTACTATTCAGATCGCGGTTCAAGTTGGACAAGTTTTGCACTGATGATTTCTAATAATGAAATAGATCTATATGCAAATTTCCACATTATTTATTGATGCTATTTAATTAAAAATACGGTTTATTATATAAGAAGGAACTGAAAAGTTCATCATGAAAAATGGCTACCATTTTGAAATCAATTCATACAATGTATTAAATTTCATTTTTCAGATATTTTAAATTTTCCATCAACTCTCTTCTGCAGTTTTTAAACATTGTTTTGTTGGCTCGGTAAGGTGTTAATATGTGGCTTCGTTAAAAAGAATTTTCTACTCATATACATTTATGCATCTTTCTTTTATCCTACACATTTAACTTTAATTAAGACTCTGACATTAGTTCATGAAAAGCGAAGCTTTAAAATAATCCCCCTTTCTCTCTATATATGTATATATACACATGTGTGCGTGCGTGATGATTACCACTTCTTTATAGAATAAGGCGAACCTTCATGGCATGGCCGATTACGAAGGCGCACACGCTCTATCACTGATATTGAGCACTAACTATAAATACAAGCAAAGTCTTCCCAACAGATATATATATATATATATTATTCAGACAAGTTTCATCAAAAAGAATTTTAATTTTCCTTTTCAACATTTTTAATTCGATTTTTTCTTGTTCTCTAACAAGAGACTTAGTAGCTGGGTCGAGTGTCTTAATATAATTTCCAAACTTCTTTCCAAACGTTTTTGGTCCTCGTTGACCATCTTCAGAGATTTACATTTCAGTTTTTGTCTTGTTTTGTTGTAGTAAAGATCGTTCCACGTTTCTGCATCTTTTTCAAAACATTTTTTAGAATATATATAAGATTCTGTTGCTATTGTTAAAAATTTTGTTCAGTTTTGGGTTTTTGTTTTTAATATATATATATATATTATATATATATATATATATACAGACAAGTTTCATTAAAAAGAATTTTAATTTTCCTTTTCAATATTTTTAATTTGATTCTTTCTTGTTCTCTAACAAGACTTAGTGGCTGTTAGAAAAGAAGAAAAAAATCGAATTAAAATTATTGAAAAGGAGTATTAAAATTCTTTTTAATGAAACTTGTCTGAATAATGATATTCTGCCTAATATATATATATAAAAAAAGAAAAAAAGAAAACGTGTGTGTGTACACTTTTTTCTTCTTTCTCCCTCCCTCCCCCCTTTTCCTTCCGTCCTTTGCTATTGGTGAATTGTAGTTATCAAAACAAAACTTGAGATCGTAAATTCATTTTAACTGTTGAATCTACAATAAAAGCTTATCAGATTAATCTGGATTAGATTTTGTCTTTGTAATATAATCCACTGGCAGTATGAGGTAAACGTTCTTTGTTGCTGCTGCCGATCCCAAGGTAATCTTGGTCATGACTCTTTTGCCAAAATGTTCCACACAGTTTATCTTTTAATAACATCTCATCTCACACACACCATGAAGGTAAAACAAAAAAACATTGTCACAAGCAAAAAAGCCAAGGAAGAAACTAAAAAAGTTCAAAGAATATAAAATCATCTGGAGTCGCTTAACTGCTCTCAATTTATAGTTTCCCAAGTTTTGAAATAATTTACTTTTTTTATTGTTACCTTCACATTTAGGAATTTTGAGTACTGAATTTTGGGTGGGATGAAAACCTTCGACACCTTTATCCATTGCGCCACGGGTCCTGGGGAGACAATCATGGGTGAATTTTGGGGATAAGGATGAGGTTTGTACCAATTATCCAAAAAAACCTTATTTTTCCAATTTTTTTTTCCTCCTTAAAAGTATTTCACATTTGGGAACATTAGCGTGCTTGGATTCCAATTCTGTTAGTTGAGAGTATTTAGGATGTTCCTAACATTATCAATGTTACTTAAATATTAGGGACGGGCATGGGTGGGGTTGTTTCAAACCTTATCTGAACAGTGTTTCTTTTAAAATCTACCAAAAATCAGGGAATTATCTACTCAATATGAAATTTTCACCGATTATTAAGTGAGAAATGAACTTTATAACGGTGTAATTCTTTCTTTTTTTTCATAATCGATATTTGATTTTTTCTTGTTCTTTATGTGGACTATAATCCTCATCTTTATATTTGTTAAATATACTATTCTTCAGATAAGGTTAGATAATTTATAAATTATGCTGACTATTGTTTTCATCTATATATTCATTAAATTTACTATCCTTGTGATGAGGTCAATAATTTATGAATTTATTATGTGGACCATTGTCTTCATCTCTATTAAATTTACTGATGCTTGATAATATGTATATTTATTATGCATGCTATAGACCTCATTTTTATATTTCTTAAATTTACATTTCGATGGGAAATTGTTTATTAGAATCCTTCAAATGAAGCTGGATAATTTAAATATTCATTTACTGACTAGGAACAATTAACAGCACAAAAAAAAAAAAAAAAAAAAAAAAAAAGTGTGCAGAATTTGTGCTATGGACAAAAAAAAATCTGTCACCTGAAGAAAGCCAAAGGAATAATTGCCCAAAACTAACAAATATAGAGAAGGATGCTAGTCAGCATAATACAAAATTGTTATTTTTGTTGTAATCATTCAAATCTGACCAAATATATATATTTTTTTTACTGTGACAATATTCACTACAATCAATATTTTTTATTAAATTCTCACAAATACACAACATCAGCCTTTGGGGAAAATAAAGATATTTGTGTGTGTGTGTGTGTGTGTGTGTGTGTGTTTGTGAGGTTTGGCATTTGTTCGCATTTTCCTCCCTCACCCCAAGTGAAGGTAACAGAATAAAAAATCCATATTCTTTGGACCCTACAGCCTATTTTACACAATGCCAAACTCAGACATGTGATGAGAATCACCTCACATTTTTATCAACTGAAAAATAACATTTTGTTCTGTAAATACTACTTCTCTCTCCAAGAAACTGATTGAATAAATTGGAATAAAAGACCAATGACAGATAATTTTTACTTTAAACTGAACACTTATCTGATAAGGGTTTTAATCCCAGCCAAGATACATTTCAAAAAACTTTTACTCAGTCTTGGATATCAGAATGAATGCAGTCTACTTTGGTGGATTGAATAAAAGTTTAAGTTCTTGGAAGATTCCTAATTACAACATGAAGAAGACATGAGGAATACATCAGCAGAAGCATTGTGAAGGGAACAAAAATAAGAACCCATAAACTCTATAAAATAGTCGTGTTCATAAAATCCCAGCGGTTCTAAAATTGAGCTCAGTTCAGGCTATTTATTTTCTCTGCTTGGTTTTAGCTTGCAATTAATGTTGATCTAGTTTTCCTTGGGCTTCTGGAAAAAAAAACAAACAAAAAAAAAACCCTTTCTTTTGGGTTCCTTGCACAATAAGTATTGTTTGAATACTCATTGAATGAATATTTGTGAAGAGCTTAATCACTTTACTCCAAGGAGTTCCAGGTCACTCCTAACCCATGGTGTCCATGTGGTCTTCAATAACGATCTTAGTTATTGCCAATATTTATACTTCATGTAAATCAACTGAATATTTCTGTCTACACAATGCTAACAGATTATTTCACAATTTGATAATCATCTAGAAACAACGGTGACATGGAGGCCTTGACCAAGGTTCTGTTCCATTGTGATATTCTAACAAATTTAAGGCTTTTATATATATATATATATATATATATATATATATATATAGTCTAACAAGTGCATGCACACAACTTTATTAAATAGATGTTTTCAGTTCAATTTTATTCAACTACAATTGAATGAATAAACACCAACTTTGCATTTTAGAAATAATGTGACAAGGAAGGGAAAAATAAATTACATAGTTTTAAATGTTTACAAGTTAAGGATTGTAGTATATGGTTTTATTTTTCTATTCAAAATAAATATTGAAAGATGAGATTATTTTAGGATTTATTTTTCTAAACTCGAGCGCCAGTTATTATTTTCATACAATAAAATCAAAGAAATAAGACTACTATAAAATAATGTTCCATTACCAATATAATTATATAACTCAATTGAGAAAGATTTGTTTAACCTTTTAACAAGCAACAGCAATTTAGATATCTCTCCTTTGATTTCAAAATTCAATTTAGGTAGAGATCTATTAGTCAAAAAATTAATTTTTCAAAAAGCGCCAAAAAAGTTTTATTGTCCTTTCTTAATCAACATTATTATATAAAACAAATTCAGCTAGTAACAAAAGACTTCTATCAGAAAACCTGCTGGTTAAAGGATTAACTGAAACAGGTTTTTATCCTTATTTACCTTCTGAATAGGAAAGTAATTGCTCCACTTATAAAACTATTTTGAGAAAATCATTTGAAATTTTTTTTAAATTTTTAAAAGTGAACTCTACGGCTAAGAAATTAGAATTGATACGGTCACTCTTAAATTCTAGCGAGCTCAACAAATGAATTAAGAACAGTTAATGGAGACAAAGGTTTATATATATATATATATATATATATAAAAATTGCTGTTGCTGTATAAGATTTGCAGAGTATAAAAAGCTTTTACTGGAATTACTACAGATAAATAAAACAATCAGTAAATTCTTATAGGTTTGAAACCTATCATCCAATGAATAAGTTAAAAATAATAAGTCTAGGGAAACTTCAAGTTACATAAATAAATATAAATTAAGAGATTTTTTTTGCCATGAAACAGCTAAGCAATAATAAGAGTATTAAAATTATGTGGTAAATACAATTTATAAGAATGGTGGGTTAAAAAACAAAGATATAGAGATTGATGAGCATTTCACATGTTATAAACTGCCCAAAATATGCTAGGCTATGAACAAGGTTAAATGAGAATGTTTATGGCAAAAGTAGAATACAATTCTGAATGCGTATTTATTTTGTAAAATTAGTAATTCTGGACAATCAAAAAAGTATTCAAGTTCAAAATGAATTACTGAAGAGATAGCGCAAGGTGTTTGTCAAAAGTTCCAAGCCAACATGACAAAATGGCTAGTTTTTTTGTCAACTAAAGTTTGCATGACAAAGAAATTTACTCATCGAAATAAATTTAAATAGACTGACACACACTATAAAAAATATTCACTCAATCTTTTTTTCCTCGCAAGGTCCAAGTAAATGTTTATAAAAGCTTCAAATCTGAGGAGTTAATAAAAATAATGGATAAAGTTTAGTCATTGGTTTGCACAGCTGTCCTGACGAGGAATTAAATTCCGAAACGGGTCCGTAGGCAGATTGCAAATTTTATATATATATATATATATATATATAAATAAATAATGCTATTAAACAAAAATAAATTCAATTATAGTCAAAGCATTTCAAAGAAGTTTTTTTTTCAATTATACACAACAAAATAATGAAAGTTTAGCATTTTTATTGATTTTAATACCAACTTTTATTAACACCAAATCTGTCAAAACAGGTGTATTCACAGAGCCATGTGTACGCCAGCTGAAACAATATTTAGGACAGAATTTTTTCTTCAAGTCGGCAGCTAAATTAAGACAAAACTGCTTTAGTATCAGCAGTTGTGGAGAGGGGGGAGGGAAATGGTGAAGGACTTTCTGCACAGAGTTGACAACATTAACTAACATATTTACCTAACAAACCACTGAGAGAATCACACACTAGAGATTGTTGCAGCAACTTATGAGTGCCACTAAAGTTTTTTTTTTTTGCTTAATTAGAGCAAGCTGTGGTGGAAACTGAATTGTTTAATGATAGGAATGCTAAGATATAATGAGAATGAAAAATGAAATATACAAAAATGACGGAAAGATATGTGCCATCATGAGATTTGCTAATAGATAAGAGTTGCAGTGGCAGTAGGTATAATTCTGTGAGGGAAGGAGGGATGAAGAACAAAAGATGGGGGAAAGCTTTCTATATACCTACTATTTCCAGGGGTAGGCAATAGACTTGATTAAATGCCCAATCAGCCAACTGACCAACCAATTAGAAAAAAAAAAATGTTAAGAAGCAATGAAATAAAAGAAAATTTCTGCCCAGGTTTCCTTTTTGAAAACTCAACATTTTTTGGGGGGTGGTTAAAATATAAAAATAGTTCCTTCACTATAGTTATCACCATTTATTAAAACTACAAGTAGAAAGAGAGTGCAAAGGATAATAGCATTGGAAGAGAAATAGAAGCTAAAATGTTTAAGGAGGAATAGGATGAAGAAAGAGAGAAAAAAGAATAACAACCAATACAAGAAAAAAAAGGGCAGAAACAATAACAGGTGCTAATGCTGCTGCTAAAGTTTATATTGGCTATGACAGCAGTTTTACTGCTATTGTTTGTTTTTTGTTACTGCCACTGCTGCACCATTTACAGCCATATACATAAGTAAACAACACCTGTAGTTTCATATTTACAGCTGCCATTGTAAGAATCTAATGAAGTGATAAAAATCTTCGTCTTTTAGAGTTAGGCTAGATTTTCATTCACTCAGTTGTGTTTATTGTCAATATTTTTAGATAATAACCTTTAATATATATCTTCTTTTGCTGTTTCCAATTCCCCCTTTAGTGTTGTTGCTGTGGTTACTTGCAGCATAGTCAATTCAGTCTTCAATATTTCTCAGAGAATTTCCGCACGCTGAAATAAGAAAGTAAAATAACACCAGGTTAAAAAAAAAAAAAGAGCAGTAAGATAAAGGAAGAGATTAAAATTTGGAATGAAATGAAATGATAGCTATATAAACATACACGTACATACACACAAATAAAAACAAAGGATAAGAGTAAGACTAAAGTGAGTAAAATGTAAACAATTTGTTAGCTGATATTAGTATAAAGAAATAGTTTGGAAAGCCATATATACGAAATGGATGACTAAAACATCTGATATTTCTCAGAGGAGTGGAGAACAAGTTACTTCTACAAATGACTAATTATATTATAGACTGCAGGAATAAATTGAAAATAGTATCTTTTTTTTTTTTTAATCATTATTCTATTTTATTTTTTTAGAAAATTGACAGCTTCATCACTTATACAATGATCATTGCAAGAACAGAAGTCAATTTTGAAAAGAAAATGGTTTTAATAAAGAAAAATATCTATCTAGAGGAATGATATAAGAACTGAATAATAAAATGAAAACATTCTAAGAAAGCTTTTCTATAAAGGATCAAAAAATTTAGTTGAAGGAGAAGAAACACTTTCTGAAAAAGAAGCTTTGAAAGGGAAGACATCAAGTAATTGCCATCATGTTGAATGTGATCATAGAGTTTTTTTTACTAAGGGTCAGAATTTGGCATTAGAGAATGGGGGTGGGGAGAGAAAACAAAATTTAATTACTTTAACATTAGAATTATACTTAACACATTCCATTTATATGCAAGCGAAGCAAATCTAATGCTATATATGTATGTGCATGCATGCACATACATGTTTGTCTTGCATACAGTTACCATTTATACAATTGTGCATGAAATCCAAACAGTTCCCAGATGTTGATAGAAGTAACAGTAGAGGATGGTGAAGTTTAGCAAAGCAATAATTTACATCCGAGCTATCAGCATAATGCAAAAGATTAAGGTATTAGGTAGGATTGGAAGTTAGTTGGTCCAGTGAGAATCATTCCATCAGTAGAAGAAAGGTTAAGGATTATTAATGGGTAGGGGTGGGAGAGCCTGTGTATGTGTCGCTGCTACTTACATCCATGGTTCAGGAAGATAATGATTCATTGTTCTCTGACTACACAACAACAAAATTCATTAGTCTTCCAGACCATGAGTGCCAGAGGTTAGTTACAAGCCAAGTGCCATCACCAATGTGTCAGTCATGCAGATCATTAATCACCATCAACTACCACTTGCCAGTGAGCCAGCTATTAATGGGGCTTAACTGGCCAAAATCAATGAATCAAACAAATTGATAATTCATTCCAGTCAAAAAAGGTTACAAGTCATCACAGATTGAAACAAGAGGAAACAATTTTATAAATCTATTTAGAAAAACGGTCTCAATTGAGACGTAGATGTTTTTTTTAAAGCAGATTACAGAGATCCATAAAAAAAGCCGTAACTATAACAATACAAATAATAGATAGGCTTAAATAAATATAGCACACGCTAAAGCACAAATAAACATATATTGACTCTATGAAAATAGCTTGAAGTTTCTTAGTGAACGAAAATTCTTAGCAAATTAAAAAAAAAACAAAAAAAAAACTAGAAACATTACATTTTACTTTAATTTTTCAAATGTAGACTAATTCAAGTTACAGTATAATTAATAATAGTTTTTAATGTAGCTCCTATATTGATACAAATTTAGAAAATGTGCATCATGAATAATGAAGTTATTTGACAAAAAGAAAATCTAAATCTGGTTTTGATCAGATATAAATTTAATCAGAGTCCAATAATACATTTTTAATAAAAATTGACTTGTGTGATTCTTGCAATGAACAGAAAACAATATAAACACAAAAGTCTCAAATCATGACTTCTCAAAACAAATCTTCATACTTTAACATTCATAGTCAACTAGTGAAAGAAATTAAGAACTATAACACTGAATGTGAGAAGAAATTCATAATTTGTTCAACAAATATCACTACTTTCCTGACATTTCCTATTTCAAATTATAACTTTATGGATATAACATTAAATGATTAATAAAGCCACTAAGTCAAAGTGACAATGAAAGGTGCTAAATGTTAAAACATACAAAAGGCACTCCAGAATCAAAGAAAAATGTTATTTTGAGTAAAGGGCAAGAGAAGGAGACATGCATTATAGCAGATTACTTCATGCACAAGCTAGAAATTTAAAGATGGAAAGAATATAGGGAAAAATAAAGATGAAGACAAAAGTTAGCAAAAATCTGGTTAAAACAAACAACTTGGTAAATAAAGATTTGAAGTAGTAGTAAAGGAAAAAACTTGAATGTAATAAGGCAAAAGCAAACAAGCTAGCTCCTCTCTCGCACAAAACAGTCTAGGAGAAAAATGAAATAAGGCTAACCTGTTTTGCAGCAAGAATTGTGCAGCATCTATCTGTTCTTGAGAGCCTGTGATGGTAATTATCCGGTCATTAGATCCTGGCAAAGCCTCATCTATGACAACTTGGGCACCTGACTGACGTCGAACTTCTGTTATACGATTACCCCCTCTTCCTATAATAGCACCAGCAAGCTGAAAACAGAAAATTGGAATATGTTCCAGTCACCTTTGTCAGCATTCAAAAACATAATTAGTATTACTAAAAGGGTTAAATCAGCCTAATAAATATTTTTGCATTAATGATATCTTAAGGATATTCTAAAATGATTACAAAATATAAGATAAAATTGATACATTTATTAGCTGTAAAATTCTCAAGTAATTAAAATGATAAGATATTACTTACATCTTTAGGAATGGTAACTTGTGTAGTTGTAGTTTGTTCCATGCCAAACATCATTCCTTGCTGGCCCATTCCACCCTAGAATGATAAATTGCACAAAATAATTATTAGAAAAAAAAAAAAAAAAAAAAATTAAAAATCACAAAGGGATATCAAAATAACTAGTGATATACAATTACTTACCATACTATCCTGGGCAAAATTCTGTTGACCTCCATAAAAGCCTTGACCACTTCCCCCTCTTCCTGGGTTGACAAATCGATTATCTGAAGAAGATAAGTATATTAAGGATTACAGTAAAAGAGGAGGGGGCGTTCTAAGAGTACTAGAGAGAAACTGAATTTTATGTAAAAACTATTTCGAAAACTTACCACCTCCCCGGCCACCTCGTGCTCCCATGTTACCATTCATAGCACCTCTGAAAAAAATAAAATAAATAAGAAGAACATACATCATATGGAGTCAATAGGAGAACTTTATTCAGTGTTAAAAAAACCCAAAAAACAACGAAAAAACATATCAAGTCCAGAGAATCCCATGCTTTAATAGCCCAGTTTAACATTCAGTGCAAGATACATAAAAAACTGTAACAAGTAGTTTTTAGACATGCAAAGAAAATTGCCTTTGAAACAATAACAATGAAAGTGAAGAATATGAAAGATAGAGAGATGTATGAATGTATAAAATTAATATTGGTTTCCTAACAAGTACATCACAATATTGATCTTTAATCTAATCCCTAACAAAGGAGAAGGAAAGCATGACAGACAAATAGTTTTTCTTTAATAGTAAGTAAAAATGAAGGACCACTACTGCACTTAAAGGAAGCAAACCAAAAATGTCTCTTACAAGTTTAGGAATAGCATTCAAAAAGTTTTCATATATTAGTATGAATTTTTTTTTTTTTTTTTTTTTTTCAAGAGCAGGTGTCAACACAATAGGAACCATCAGTGATACCTCTAGACAGAAGGTTGGGGCCACAGTAGAAAAAATACACTTACAGCCCATGTGGTTTAAGGACAAGGTTTTAGAGCAAAGTGATTGCTGACAAAGCATAAATGATGATGATGATAGCACAGGTGAACAAATCACAATCTACTTAAGTAAAAATAAAAATTTAAAAACCAACAAACCACCTGCACAAAAAAAGGAAGTATATTTTATGGATAGCTATTTTTCTCAGAGGAGCTACTCTCTAAATGAAGAACTATTAGAAATGAAGAGGAACATCTGCATCACACTTGTAGGATATATATATATTTCTTTTCTTTTAGAGAAGGGTTCATTCTTTTCTAGAGGTATCTCTGCTGCAAACTGTTGGCATATTAAAAATGGTTTAGCATATAGGTGCACACGCACATGTGTGCATGTGCATGTATGTATGTATGTATGTATGTGTAGTTTTATTACCTCATTTCTCCTTCAAGTGCTGTCAGGTTTCCATCCTCTCTGCCCCCGTTGCCACTGAGACCGCCATTGCCATAGGGGAGAGCAGCACCCATGTTGTTCCTACCTCCAGTAAGGCTAGGTAGTCCACCCCTGCTCATGGAGCCAGACCCTCCCCTGCCCACATCTCCCATGCCTCCAGACGTACCTCTGAAAATTTCACAATTCAGAGTTATTGGCAGCAGAAGTTTGATTAGATTAAAATTATTTTATTTTGTTAAGAAAGAAGGAAACAAGAGCTGAACAGGTTTTAAAAGATTGTAGACCCTTCATGTGATGATGGTTGGAGCCAACAAACAAATGGATGAACAACCTGACATGACATACAAATGCTAACTAAATCCGAAGACAGTTGTGGAGTTTCAATCTCTTAAGAATAACCCTTTTTTATACCAAATAAGAGTTTCTAATTTAGAATTTATGTTTGGGGATAAAGACGTGCTATTTACAGCATAAATAAAATTCTGTATTACCAAGGGAAAACAATTAAAAAAAAAAGACAAGAATCACGATTAAGAATAAAATCACAGGGGGAAAAAAAAAAAAAAAAAAAAAATTGATCTTTCAAAACTAGGATGGAACGAATTAAAAGGTTTCCTATTTAAAATTTTCCCTTGGATAATTATACTATTCTAAATCTCCACAACATTTCAAGCAGTGTCTTCAAAAAACAAAACAGGTTTTAATGAAAAAGGACAAAGAACAATCTAGTTTGTCATTTTTAAAATGATCAAGAGAAAAAGAAATGCCTTAAAATCAACTGACCTAATCATGTGACCACTATTCACAAAAAAAAATCAAAAAAAAAAAAAATCCAATTTTAAATGACCCAATAAAGTAAAAATTTAACCAAATACATTAGGATTATTTAGTGCATTGTATGAAGGAGGTGGTGAAAGAAATATACAAGTTCTTGTAAAACTAACATTCCTCTCATCTGTGGGCTCATCAATGGAGAGACTCCTCCTCGTGGAGGTGGGGGAGGGGCACCGCGGGGCAATTTCCCTCGGCCTCCCTCAGCAATGGTGTAGCCGCCATAGTCATGAGCATAGTACTCATCATAATTATGTGGATCATATGGCTGGTTCACTCCTTTAGGTGGGGCCTGTAAAATTTATTTTTTGGAATTCAATTATCAATTTAAGTTCACAATTCAATTCAATTTCTTTAAAAGAAATTACAAAGCATCTAAGTCTTCTAAAATAATTAGAATATATAAATTGAATAAATTCAAATATTATAAAAATGAAGCTTTCAATTATTTTAATTACAAGTTCTAAAATTTAACCCTAATTGAAAATCAAATCAAAAACAAGCATGATAAACATAGATAAAATGAAGAAAGTTAAGCTTTTGTATTATCTGTATACTAATTAAAAGAATATTTATCAAGATTATTTTTTTTTATATAAAGAAATATAAAATAAAAAACTACCATTTCTAGAAGTTTGTAAATATTTCTTATACAGTCTGTGACAACAACAGGCCTTCCTGAGATAGCAACAACACGATCTGTTGATTGTGGGCAACATGTTGAATAAACTTTTATGCTGGTCCCAGTTTTCTTAAAGAACAAAAAATGTTTTGAATTTAGTAAAGTGCAAAATTCATGTCTGAAATCAATATAACTTTTTATAGCAAAAATTATTAAGCTAATAGTTGATATTTCTAATGGGAGGTTCTCACATTTCTTTGTAATAAAACTATCTTAGATTTTAATGAAACCTTGAACAAATATTTTAATGGTCTGGATACAGTTTTACCAAAGATTTACACATTAGCTTGGTAGGAGCCTCACTTTTAAGATAAGGATTAATTCAATGAAGATTATTCAGAAGTCTCGACTTTTTTTTTTTTTTGAGAGTGCATGACTATATATTTAACAATTAGTGATTACTATACACCATTAAGAATCTTATAAACAGAACAACAAATATGACTATCTTAATTTGTCAAGTTAGATTAAAAAAACAAAAAGAGGACTTACTTCCCTCAGTTCTTTGATCTTGAACCCTGCTCTGCCAATAATGCAACCAGCTTGACTCTGATGAACCAGAGCTCTCATCTCACAATCAAAATCACTATCTGAGAATTGTTTGTACTAAAAAAAAATAATAATAAAATAAAATAAAAATGTTTAAATTTTACTTTAAATAGATTGAAACTAATTACGTTTTTTTTGTTTTAGTTATAAAGAGGAGTTAACTTACATCTTCAAGAGAGGGGATGATGTCCATCAAACATTCCAAAGCTGTGTCTATATCGGCACCAATTGTCAAGATTCTGTAAAAAGTAAACAATATCTTAATAGAATCCATCCCAATCCGAGTACAATTAGAATGTTAAACCAACACCAAACTAAGCAGCTCAAAAGGTTTTTATTTTATGCTGATACTTCAACTATGTTAAATAAAGATTCCAGTGGAGTATTCAGAATACTGTGATGCATCAACACAAGCAGCTTAGATGTTGAAATGAATGTGCTAACAATACTTTCCTCAGGTAATCATTAGCCCAACAATTTAGAATATGTAATTTGGGACCTTGGATGGTGGAATTATTTACAGCCATTATTTAAAATATCTCTATCAATCAATTTTAAAAATCCAAATTTACCACTTCATATTTCACAATTAGAAGAATTTAAGATTGTGAATAAATAAAAATTCACACCTGTACAGAACATTTCATGCACTAGTGCATCATGGTTTTAAAATTGCCTGTTCTTAAATGACAAAAAAGAAGAAAAAAAACTCATGGGAAAGAAAAGTCCAAAAGGTAGTCTAATTAGACTAAGAAAAAAGTTTTAAATAACAACAGTATGCTTTGTTAAGCTGAAGCAAAATGGAGTCGAATGAACACAAGTGCATGTTCCTTTATGTAACGGTAATAAGAGAAAAAAAATTCTATAATTTATACATCAAATCCCAACACTGTTCATTTCCAAAACAACCAGAATAGGCAGACAGCAGTTCTCTACACACCCACACAAGGCACTTCTGATTTAAAAAGAAAAAAAAAGAAAAAAAGGGGGGGAAAACAGAAGGGGGGGAAAAAAGAAAAATGTCTGAGAGGGAAAAAATTAAAAAGCTCCACTACAAGAGCCGATATACTAGGTAATAGGGTTCTCCACAAACTCAGAACTCAACAACATGAGAACAAGCATGAAGCCACAAGATATTACTGTGGCAGATATATAGAACTTAAAATTAGCACAAAATATAGAAATTAGTATGGATACCTAAATTTTAAGATTTTCCTAAAATAGTCTGTCTAAAAAGTTTCACAAGATAGTTACCCCCAAACTAAAAATAAATAAACCATAACAGTGAAGACCATCACCAATGGAAAGCAGCCATATAACCATAATGGAGAAAAGAAAAAAAAACTTTATAAGAAGGAAAAGGCCAAAACCAGAAATTTAATTTTTGACATCAGAAATTGAAAAATGGAACATGTATGGAAGTTTTTTTGGTTTGTTTGTTTGTTTTTTTCTTAGATAAAACCAAAGCAGAATTTCATGCCCGTTCTGAGTAATTAAGCCCTGTATGTGGTATCTCCCATCCTCCAAGGTAGTCAACTACAGTTATTGGGAAGAATAAGAATTAGAACAAGGAAAATATTTTTTTTTAATATTAAAAGAGAAAAGGATAGAAAAGTATTATAAAAAAGAAAAGAAAAAAAGGTGAAGAAAGGAAATCTTAGATATGGGTGGGTAAGGGGAAGAAGAAAAAAAAAAACAAAAAAAAATACTTATTTTTAAGAAAATAAAATGAACAGAAAAGAGAAACAGAAGAAATAGTAAAGAACTTATAAATGGGCTTTAACATTATCAAACAGTCATAATAAAATGTGTAGTAGTACAATGCAGTAGGGTGCATACCGTTCAGGGCCGGTGCAATCGGGCACTGTAACACTTGCTTTGAACTGCATCATGGACGGACGGACGGGCAGGGATGACGTTCCATGGGTCAGGGACATTCAGGGTCAACAGACGGGCCATTGGTGGACATAGAAGGGCGAGAAGAATGGGGCAGGCAAGATATATATAACAAAGTATTACTACCAGAAATCTTCACAATGGGCATAAAAAGTAATGTAAATGAAATTCATACATTCACTGAACAAGTCAACTTCAACGAGGCTGAGATTCTGTGGAATAAAAACTTGAGGCATTAGTTAAGACAAACTTGCAGTATGAATTGTTACTCTGAGAAAGTTTTTGAAAAAAAACAGTCTCCTGACTAATGGTTAAGCTTTTTTTCTTTCTTTTTCCATTTTTTTTGGTGGTGATTTTCTTTCTCCCCCTTTGGAGCGGGTTCCCGGGAAGGGGTTAGCAGAGAAAGGTGTTTTTTGTTAGGGATGATATATACAGATTCGCAATGCACTGAGCCTCCCCTGATGGGTGTAAGTCTGCTGCCTGGTGAGGAAGACAAAACTGTAGATGATCTAACCAAGATCCACATCTTGTATTTCAATTTTGCTTAATAGCATACAATCAAGCAACAAGCAGAAATGTTTACACATATATATATATAAATTATAGCTTTTGTTTTCTTACTCCATGGTAAAAAAAATATTCTTTATTTATACATTCTTGCATGCATTGGCATGTTCATATAAATAATACCTACAACAAATAAAGAAGGAGTATTAGCCACAAGACAAATGCAAATAGGAAATTCTCTTGATTACTTCCTTATTGATAAAGCTTCATATATCAATATGAATCAGATAAGTTGAGATCAGCAATTTATTTAAAACCATTTTTAAATAATTCACTTTGCTTAAAAAGCCAATACATGCAATGCACCTTTGAAAAACCTGGAGTCTCATGCAGTTTATTTCTGTAATACCTCTATAAATAAAAGTTCAAAGTAAAGTTCTAGTAAATAGTTGGGATTACGAAATAAAATTTCCAATATAGAAAAAAAAAACTGAATTTTTTTTCCAAAGAAGTTAGAACTCGTAGAGTTTTTAAAGTGTCATATTTCTGATATTACATTAACAGCTCGACAAATCATAATACAATGGCTGCCAAATGTAAACAAAGGAATATTAATCAGAAGTAGTTAAAATATTTTTTTTGAATCATTAAGAATATCAATAAGTTGTCATCAAATGATTTTAGTCTCAAGTATAAGAAAGATTCATCAATTTAACCAATCTAATGTAGCCTCATATGAAATCAACCAATCTTGTATTTTACACAACTTTTGGTCATCAAAATAGAAGGAAAGTTCAATTTTTGTAATTGGAAAAATATACTAAAATAAAAATATATATCTAAATCACCATTTTAAGTAAGATTGTAATATTCGGCTGAAAATCTTTGAGCCAAACAGACTGAACAATTGAAAAATTTGAATCCTGGGACAAAGGATGATTACCAACATGGATTTTGATAAATCAAAAGATTTTTGTCCACATTTGAATTTTCCTTCATAAAATTTTATAGGGAAAAAAAATTGATGGAAAAACTACCAATTCAAGAAAATAATAGATGTTATTTGACCAATAATTATTGTTTGGGATTTTTATATAAAAGGGTGAAAAAAAAAAAAATTAGTTTAAATGGAAAAAAAGAAGGATACAAAAAAAAAAGATTCCTCTATATACTGGCTAGCCATAGAAATAATGAATACTAAACACATAGCTGGTGAAAGAAAGATTGGAATTATGTATTTGGGAGTAAAAAAAAATAAAACAACAAAATCTCATCAAATCTGACGTGATTCAAGATGACGTTAAGCATAGATCGCCGTTCCCACACAGGTCTATGTCTTATGGAGAGAAGTTCACCATTTAATTCATAAACTCGTCGAAACACCTCACCCCCCCCCAAAAAAAAAATACCTGGCTGCTGGATTCTGTTCTGTT
>JAYKTE010000078.1:51437-64749 GCA_036873565.1 Xipholeptos notoides
AGGAGGTGTTTCTGGCATGACGATTGGTCGGATTTAGGCATTTAAGGGCTTCTGGGTAGGAAGACGAGAGAGCTCAGAGAGAGCTCAGCGAGAGCAGTTAGTTGTGGTCGTAATTCCGTGCCCGTGGTAAACTGTAAGGCCGTGTCTGTAGGAACGGTGCGTGTACATTACTCGGGACGAGAATTGAACGTTGTTAACTAACTGGAATGTGAGCTACTCAAGAAGATTAACTAAGTACTAGTTTAACTACTACTACGAGACCTCGTGGCGAATTCCTACTGGGATTCGTGGTGTGTTGTGTTTTTCGCGTGTCAGGACACCCCCCCACAACAACAAAAAGAAAGCAAAAGCTTTAACTTTTAATTATTTTTAACTTACTCGATAGGACATAACGAAATATAGGCCGCCTCCTGCCAGGCTTGGCTACGTAAGAGCAAAAAAGATTCACCGCACGCGTTTGTAATTCCCGCTTTAAGATGAAAATAAACTCGCCCACCCACCATACAACCAGGACACGCACACTTCAAAAAAAAAAAAAAAAAAAATATTAGTAAATATGTTTTTTATGTATATTTGTAGTATTTTCGATTAAAAGCTTAAAATACACACCAAGTAAAAAGAGAGCTAATTATGTTGTGGTGATTATTAATGATAGTTGTTGGCTGACAATTGAATTTGTATGGCTGAAAAAGAGAAATGGATCGTGTCATGTGATTGCTCACGTCACAAAAATGCATGTCTATGGTGGAATTTTAGCTGTGGAAAGAAAGAAGAGACCTAATAAAATAAGTGTTTTTGTTTTTATTGCCACATCCAATGAGAAAAAAACGCCGCTAACTTTATTTCTAAAGAATTACTGAACTAAATAATTTTGAGAATATCAGAGTTCAATCCGTCCAAAGTCCTGTTAATTATGTTTTTATTTTATTGGTTATTGTTGAATAACCGTTGTCACGCTCACAGACTGACTGAGACTGCACACACATGTATTGGATTTTAAAAATCGACTCAAATTAAATGTACAAAATTACTAAAAAAAAATTTGCAGCAGAGAGCACAGAGCGTTTTTATATCTTTGAAAAATTACCCTAGAAGTGTAAAATTGCTAATATGTGTCAAAATTTATTTTGGAAGAAAAATAAACCCACTTCCACTTCACTTTTAAGGTTAAACACGTGATTGCAATTAAATAAGCTTTCTTTTTTTTATTGTCAAACAAATGTGACAGACATATCACCGTATCAGACGCCAAGCGAGAAATTGAATGAAAAACTGAAAAAAAAAATCTATTCTTGTTCAAACATTTACACAATTAATTCTCCCACTCTGACTATATACATTCTTTCTCTTCTACTGTAGCGCTCTCCTCTCACCATTATTACTCTGAATGTTTCTTTATTCCCCCCTACTCTTTTTCTCTGGCCATCCTCCCACTTGACAGTATGTGGCATGCTTAGCTTACCTTCTCCTCCCTTCATACAAAATCCACCTCTTTCCACCACCTCCAATTCATCGCCTTTCCTCCTCCTTTTCCTCCTGCAGCTCGCCCGAACCCCTCCGCTTTTCGAGTATGCACACACTCCCTCTCGCTCCTGCCTCCCACCTCGTCTGTTCTCGTCTCTCTGCCTGCCACTTTTTCTTCCCCCCTACTCCAGTGTCAAAGGTCAGGGCGGTCCGTGGAAAATTACTTGTAAACCCCGCAGGTCATTGGCACGTTACATGACGGTGAGTGTTTTCTGAATATTATTTTGCTGATAAAATTCACTGGCAAAACATTTCGGGGTTCAGAGGCTAAGAGAAAAAATCCATGGCAAGATAGCCTGATTTGCTCTGTTTAGTTGTAGCAAAAAGAAAAGGCCAGGAAGACCGATATACACAGTAGTATTGTCGGGATTAGTGGCGGGGGCTGGCTAGCTCTCTATTTTTTTCCTTCTACGACACGACATGGCAATAATAATTATTGTTTGCGACGACTACATTGACGGCGATGACGACTACAGAATACGATGACTTCTGTCTCTGGGTTTAGGAGTAGTAGTAGAAAATAGATCAGCGGTATTTATGAAAAGTGCCCCCCCCCCCTCCGAAAAAAAAAAATCAACCTTTAGTCGACAATGTCGCTTTCTCTTTTTTTCTCTCCCACTACTAAACGTAAAAACCCTAGAAAAAAAACAAACAAAACCAACACTGTTCCGTCCACTTCCCAAACTTACCCCAAACATTTAACTTATTTATACCTACCCCCTCATCACAAGTTCCTCTGATATTTAATTATTCATCCTATTAAAATCTATCCACCCAGCTATCCCCTAATCTTCAAGTACATCGCTACTAAGACATTTTCTGTTTCATTAAAAAACTGAGTTTTTTAGATTTTTAATGCCTCTTCGGCATTAAAAATAGGATTACACATTAATTTTATATGTAAATGTGTGTGTACATAAATAAAAGTACTTTAAAACAGACGTAAAAGAATATTCCTGATTTCTATCATTTTATAGCTTTTTTTAAATTTATGAAATAGATTTTTTTTTTTTTACCTATTACTATGTAAACCTCTTAGTTGTAGTTAAATTGAACATTTTTTTTTACAATTCAATTTAGCCATTATCATTTAACCTACATTCAGCGGAAAAAAGGAGAGGCAGACATTAGAGACTGGTATAAGAAACTAACAAGTCAGTTAAGTACGATAAGGCAGAAAAAAATGTTCAGGTTAAACTGGTAACAATCTTAATCAAAACAAACCACTCTTTTCGTTTCTCCCCTCTATTTTATACTTAAAATACATAAAAACAATTGAATGGCGCGTGTAAGAAATTGGTCCTATTTTGTAAACTAGTTTTCCCCTCTTTATACCTACTTGGTAAATTTTTTTTTAACTAGGATTTTGTTTAAGCAGTATCCGTAAAAACTTAATCTTTTAAGTAAATATTGATAAATGGGGACAATCCATATTTTCTGTAATTTTAATTACTTAAAAAAACAAACTTTAAAACTTGATGCTGAAGAAAATACTAAGCTAAAATAAAATGCGCAATTTCTTTTCAAAATATTTTCTTTAAAATTAAATGTGGCAAAAACATACCTTTTACACTAAATAAGATGTACGGAGACAGTTTTTCATATTCTGATGCAACATAAAGAGAATCTGACCCTTTTGACGTTTGATTTGATTTTTGTAAATAAAAAACTTTTCTCGGCAAAAATAAAATGTATAAAAGTATTTGACAATCACAAGACGAAAATTTTAAAACGTAAGCAACTTAATCAACCTCCTTAAATTTCTCGTAAATTAGAACACAAAATGTGATAGTAAATATGGAAAAATAAAGCCATTTTTAATGTTAATATTTTAAGTTTTAAACCGGCAGATAAATACTTATTTTAAAGTTGGCAAAGAGTAGGACTTTAGAAACTAAAACAGACTATGCCAAGAAGTGTAGTATCATTTTTAGTTACATAAGAATTCCATATAATTAAAAACTATTTTAGGTTGTGACAGATAAAGGTTTCAAAACATGAATTGACGTGATTTTATTACTTTCCAAATATAAATTTCTCTCGTGCACTAATTAACAGACCTTTTTCCTTGCTGAAATATAATCCATTGAAGGATTCTTCTTTCATTCAATTGAAATAAATAACCTTTCAATTTAAACTGGTTTTACAAGATATAATTTGTTATTTAAAAGAAGACCTGTTGTTTCGTTTAGAATTCATAAATTCCATATTTTAATAGGAGGCATTTAATTAGAATCTGAATTCATGGATTGGATACACCATTACTTTTCAAAAGAAATATTTTCTTACCACAAAAAGCTACGAAAATTCCACATGAAAAAAAAATCTCAGACACTTTTAGCACCAACTGATTAAATCCGTTTAAATTTACAGATTAAACAGGACGTTAAAGACCTCTTCATAGTTGATAAAAAGAAAGGATACGATGTACGAAAACAAAATTATTTTCGCCTTCGGTCTTTTGTAGGTTTCATTTTTTTTTTAAGAAAGATAATAATTATTTTCCAAGGAGTGTGTAAATGGTCGGATAGGCTCACGCTTTTTTAAACTTTAAGAATAGATAAAATCCCAGATGTTTTTGCTTAGCTTTTTAGGAAATCTCAAAAGCGATTTTTTCCTCGTTATTCGTGGTTAATACAACAGACCCACACTAAAGATATTCTGAAACTAACAAGATGCACATTTTGACATCGTCTGGTCTGTGACTGTGTGGCGACCAATCATGAATCATTAAAGTTGTTGGTTGAAGGTTGCCCTAAGCTTTTTACTCTAATAAAAAAAAAAAGGCCAAGTCTGCTATTTTAAAGCCTGCCACGTCTCTGCGTCCATTGTTAACTGTCTGGCTGTGGTCGTCGATTGGTGCTAACCTCTGATGATAGGAAAAAAAACATTACATTTGTTAAATGACAAACCCGCCTACAGGGCGGTCACAAAATCGGGGACCAGTTTACATGATCCTACGTACGTGACGCGATCAATTATGAGTGCCAGTGCCCATAAATTGTGTGAAAAGAAAAGAAAGATCAACTGTTTGACATATCCGGTCTTTTTCTTTTGATATCTGTCTTCACCTTATTCCCTTTTTTCTATTCAATTTAGGTTTTCTACGTCTAACTTGAACTGACGTAGTAGTACCCGTTCGTAAATACTCCCACAGAAAACAGTTGATGATGTGTAAAAAAAAATGTATATCCTCCCGTCTTCCTTCCTTTTCTGTTTTTCCTCAAATCGACATTTACAATATGTTTTATGCAGGTTTCGACGTGGTTGCCATTTCATAATATTTATTAAGACCCCCTCCGCCTAAAAAAAATAAATAAAAGTTCAGTGATTGCTTTTAAAGTGTTATTTAAAAATGGCATAAACCCCTCGTCGGAAAAATATCAAGTATAAGAGAGAACATTACTAACAATACAATTATATCGTCTTTATTTGGTTTCTTAAATAAAGATTATTTTTCTAAAATCTGCGTTTTAAGATATTCAAAATTTCATTAAGTTTTGTTGTTCTTTAAGGTTAAGAACTGTTAATGAACCGAGGATTCTTTATCCGTTTATTTAGAATTGTCTTGTTTTATTCCACTTGCGTGGAACTCTGTTAATTGAAATAGCTTTTTTTGTACGGTATTTGATTTTTTACATTATGACCAACTATTCAAGCCTTTGTATTTATTTGGCCACCATATTGATTTGTTTTAAGGACTACGTCATATAAGCGAGGGGTGGGGAGTAAACCAAAACCATAAACCAACCGTTATTTTAAGTCATTCTTGTTGTATTAACGTAAATCTTTTAATTCTGATTTTTTTTAACCATAAACTTAGCTTTTCTCCCTAAAACAAACAGGTACTTTTTCTTTTGAAACATAAGTGGGTTGTCACAAAATGTTAATTTTTACTTCCGATTGTTATTCCATATCCGATTCAGACTCAATATATACAAGTTAATGAAAATACAAAATCAGTTGAAATATTTTTTTTTAGTTTGCTTATTCAACTTTAAATTCTTGATATGTAAGTTTTAAGTTACTTGTTACAATATTATAACTTAACTTATAATATTGTGAGAGGAAAGCCCAAGAAAGTAAATAAATGAGAAGATTGTTGTAAAAATAAATGAACGATTATAAACACGTGTTATTAGTTCAACAAGACGACAAATATCCCCATTAACAAAGAATTTCGAATTCACTAAAGATTAATTTTGGGAAATTTATAGAATAAAACATAGCCACTTAAGTTTGAATATTTACTAAAGTGACTCAGCAGGAATATTTACTACTTACTAGTGACCCCATAGACAGAAACACAACACAGTAGTCCAAGTGCTCCAAGTCCATACTTCCACACTTACTCGATATACCTCGTTAGAAAGTCGGTCAAACAGAAACTCGACGATGGAGAAAATGTTAGTTGGCAAAATTACATTCGAAATCAATCAGTCTGTTTTTTTGTGAATATTCAGTTGTTGAGCGTGTTTTTTGTTTTGCTCGTTTAAAAACATTTATTCAAAGATAAACACAAAAGTCAAATTTTATTCCACACACTTACCACTGTTTACGCGTGAATATCCACACGTAACAACAGTGAAATAAGACATTTGAAAATAACATACGTACTGTACGTAAACACTTACATGCATCCAGCTTGAAATTCGGATGTTTTTTTTTTTAAGTTTAATGATTTTTAGGTGAAGGTAGTCACCAACGCCAACATGTCTAACCACTAACCTTTCAAATGGTGATTTTTAGTGGTATTATTCGGGTAGGGTTGTCAACAACAATTTTAAATGTGATATTATTTGTTTAAAACAGACTCGAATAGCCCTAAAAGGTGAGTGTTGTGTGTTGACTGTAGAGACTGACTGTTGAGTTGGTCATCAAAGTGTTAAATTGGTGTTTTAGATTACTTTAACCGTTAATGAATCTTCATTTTACGGGTGCAGTTTTGTAAAGAAAAGCGGTGAGTGGAGTGAGTGCACCCACCAGCCAGCACCAGCACCACAACAACACCACTCATCAGACACCATGCTGTGTCTGTGTGGTGACTGGTGTGTGTGCACGCGCCAGCCACGCCGCCTCACCAGTCACCACGCGCTCTTTGGACGCATTCTGTCTAGTGTTTTATAGAATTTATCAGTGAAAAGTCAGTAGCACAAACACAATGATTGTAATCACAAGCGGTCGACGACGATGCAATCTGCAGTCTGCACATTGCACTTCATCATTGCAGTCTGTCGATTTCGACAAGGACTGTCTCAAATAGGTTTAACTTAGTTATAGTAATATCACTTAGTTGTAGTAATATCAATTAATTAATGGTACATTATGTCATAATCACTTTTTGACTCGTTGGTTTAAATTTTCTTTTAGTGAAAAAAAAAAAAATTAAACTTTTATCAGTAAAAATTACGTCACCCTATTTTTCTTTTTTCGGCTATTCTATGGTTTGATCAATCGTTATAAAAATATGTCTTGTCTTGCCTTGTTCATCAAGAAAACTTTTGTGACGATTTATTCAATCACTTTTCTTTACACTCACAGGAGAGGTCTACTTGGGGCAGTAGATAGGCAGTCGGAATGGAATACGCAAGTTCGAATCTTAGTCGTTTTGTTTACGTTCACAGTTGGTTGGACTAACCCTAATAATGGGAAATGTAATGTATGAATCTCATAATTCCTTCCAGCTATGTATTGAATAAGGCATGTTATTTAAAAAACATGTGTGGACAAAAAATAAAGTTCATCAAAAATGAATGTTATCGGCGTTAAATGACCTACAAAGGTTGATATGCCGTAAAAAAAAAAACTTTCACGTAAGCATGGCGGTTGGTATGGATGGTGGTTGTTTGTTTTTATTTAAATTCATGTCAGTTAAAAAATGTTAGTTACCAGACCAGCAAATATTTCTTGTTATTAACATTGAAGATCGTTTAATAAAGTTTGAATCTACAACTCTTGCAAGTTTCATTCAAAATGAATTATTAATGAGCTTTTAAAAGCAAAAAAGAAACATACTGCACCAGCACCAGCAGTCAGTACTACTGCCTCCACACACACCACCCCATATCACACACAGCACAAGTGTTTAACAACGTGACCTGGGATATGGATTTGTTGAACATTGTGTGTGAAGTGAAATGAAGTGTGTGCTCTATTTTGTTGCTCCACAATTATTTTTTTTAAACTATATGGCATATTTTGGAATGAAAAGACACTATACTTTTCTAAATTACTATTATTTCAATAATTAATTTTGTAGTTTAGTCCGGCCCGCTTCAAGTTAAAACTTAGTTTGTTGCGCAAAGTTAAAATTTATTTATCTGTTGCTAATTAACTGGAGTCTATATACATTTAAACAAATCCAAGTTGAAATAAATTAATTTAAATGTAAATATTGTTGTATCACTTTAATTAATTAAAAAAAACAAAAAACGATAAAATTATTTTCTGGAAAATGCAAATGCACTCTTTAGGAAGAAAAAATCAAAAGTTATAACTCCTCATCAATATTGGCGATACAGCCAGCTGGCAGAGCCTCGCGATCTATGGCCCATGTTACTTCAGACCGTATCTGGGTATATTTCTATTATTGCCTATGCCTATGTTATCCGAAAAATATTGAAATTATGTAAAAATACATAAATAGTTTTAAAAAATGAATAAATAAAATGTTTTTGTAAAAAACATTATGCAGTACAAAAACATAAGTAAAAGGAATTTAATATTTTCTCTTTAAATTCAATTTTCTTTAAACTTTTGTCTTTTTAAAAAACATTCCACGGTATTCTTTCAAACTTTATCCGATTAAATTTTTTGTTTATTGTTGTAAAATATATTTGCAACAATTTTTATTGCAAGTATCACCAAGTATCGGCCCCTAATGATTTAACATTGTGGTAAAAAAAATTAAGTATAAACATTTAAAGGACCAAAAAAGAGAAAATTCGTCAAAATTAAAAACCTGTTAAATCCAGTTATTTTTTCAAATCACTAAGAACAACAAAATTCCACACGTTTCATTGATAACCATTTTTTGTTAAACAGAAATATCACAAAACTTAAAAATTGCAACTGAAAATCATTTAAGCGAGATAACTCTTGACCGCTAATTATTGTTTTAATTTTAAAATAAGTTTTGAAATGCATTTTAGTGTTGAAAACATGTTTAGAAATTGAAATAGGTTCAAATTTTCTTGAAATTTATTTACATTCAAAAAAACAATTAAAGTTACTCCATTAAAAATTTTTTTAAGTAAGCACTGAAGAGTCAATCTGTTGATTTGATTCTAGTTTCAATTTCAATAGGCCTGTTAGAAATCAGTCTGAAATAACATGCGCAGCCATATTTATGTTGTATTGGTGGCGATATAATCACTAAGCAAGACTAAACAAATCGATACAAAAAAGTCAATTAATTTGTAACTTGATTTTCAACCCTTAGAAAATTCTGTTTTTTTTTTTAAAAATCGTATTTAAGAAAAGTTCAATTTTTGTTATTAGTAAGTTAAGTGATATCATTATTGGTTTCGGTACTGAAGTGGGTTGGGCATGGGTGGGCAATGGAAGGAAGTAAAAATATGTGAAATTTGAGAATATGTGCGACGCGTTGCGTTGGACGTTTTCTTGACCAATCATCGTACACCGTTTATGAAAATCTAATAATTCGTTTGTTTGGTTTACATTAAAATTATTTTCAACTACTAAAGTTTTTTTTCTAACTAGAATTAAGACGATCTTCGACAATATTGGTTTACATATTTATTTTTTTCTTCTTTCGACCTCAACACGATGACAAAAATATTAGGAGCTTTGGTATTCTGTTCAATACCACAGCCAGTGGCAGCTGCTTCTTCTGTTATTGCGCAGACATTGCATTTGACACCCTTCAATCTAAATTATGAAGGAATAAAGAATATTTGTAACAACTTTACTTACATTTAATTAATTTCTTTTAGTTTATATTTATTTATTACTGTTTTTTTTGTTAAAAAATATTTTAAAGGTCGTGTCACAGTTACAGACATATGCACCATCATGGTCGTAAATGTAAATGTAGGTACTCTGCTGGTACTACTACTACTAAAGCGAAGAAAAGTACGAAAGTGAATTCGGTGCATATTGCGCCTTATGTTTTTTTCTTCGTAATTCAATTACTGACATTTTAAAAATAATAATTTTAAAAAATACCACGTTTTCTGAATCGTTATATTAGTTTTCTAATTGTTAATTTTTTAAAATTTATTTTTATTGTTGTTTCGTAGCTGTCATGAACCTCATTTGGGATAGTGATGATTATCATAACTAACCTCATGTTCTCCAAAAAATTGAACGGTTTATCGCCTCCTTTTACCAATCCTTTGATGATACAACAGGAATATTTTGTTAAATGTACACTATTTTGGTAAATATACCGTTTTAAATCATATATAAATTTACCTTGACTCGACCAGAGGATGTTTTCTGTGGCCAACGTTTTTCAGGTTACACATTCGCGTATGCGTACTTGCTTGCGTCAGTAAATATTTTTTTGGTAGTAGCAAAATCATGCCATGTGCTACTCAATTTGGTGGCTTAATTTGAAAGATAACCGTTGTCGTTGTTATTATAATCATAATTATCATAATAATAATCATGTGGGTGTAACATGTTTTCTATTTAAATTGTTTAATTGGAATCTGTTATGATGATAGCAGTCAGTCAATCTGAACGAGGTAACCAAGAAAGAATGCTCACTCAAGGAGCAATGTAGAAAAAAGACGAATTAATTTTGTATCGTGCTGGTGGTGTTGGTGTGCTTCCTTCAGTGCAATATTAGCACTGAAAACACGTCTCCACTTTAGTTCCACCATTTTTTCTTCTGTACTACTGCAATACTGCATATTTATTTATTCGATGATGAGATTATTAACCAAAGTAGCCTTGTAAAAGAAATATGCTTTTATCCCCTCTAAAATAATAATAATGAGTTGATTTTTTTTTCGCAACTCTAGGAGTTTTATTTTTTTGCTGGTAGTTTCTTTTTACCAAATTTGTCAGTTTTCTTGATGTCAATTTAAAATGTTTATAAAAAAGAATTAAACTGAAGCTACTAAGCTAAGTTACTTAGTTTAGTTTCAATATTGTTGTGTTTTGTGATGATGATGCACAATAATTTCGTAAAGGTCTGTTTTAGCTTCAATCCCTTAAATTGACTACCGATGCCACATGATCTAAATTGTTAAACCTTTCTTCACTAGTTAGTTAACTTTTCGCGTGTTTTGGGTGTCTGTTGACTCAATAATATATTTTCTATGTTTAGACACTTATGTAAAACTCAAGGTTACGTTGACACCACCACCACCACCACCACCACACCAAAAAAGCACCAGTAAATGAAAGTAGTAGTAGTACTACTACTATAATAATATTTATTTCTTCTACTAGTATTCATAAGGATCTCGAGTCACCTCTTTCTCAATGTTTTTTTTTTTAGTATTTCTTTCCCTAATTTTATCTTAAGAAAAATCACTGTTGTGATTTCGTTTTAGCTTATTTGTCAAATTGTGTAAATATTTATATAATATCAACAACCGATGAATGTTAAAAGTAGGTTAACAAATCTGTAACCAAACCATTGAATTTTTTAAATGGCTTCTTCTCTTTCTTTGGTTTAGTTTTTGTGTTTGTTTGTTTTTTCTCTTCAAATTTTTATCGTTCAAAGATGTTATATATTTTTTTTATTCTTGTTCTATCACCACTCGGCGCCTTTTCTCATTTTTTACCTTTAATGTGTCAAAAAGAAAATAAAGCCACTAATGTATTCAATCGTTATAATTCTCAACTTTAAAGGCATAAAAAAAAGGAGGAATAAATCAGAATGTCCACTTTCCACTACTGACTCTCAAACTCTCTCAGACGGAGGAAGAAAGTATCGATTTCTACTTTTTAGAAAATTCATGGGGGATTTTTCAATATGATCCATTATTTTTTTTTAAATATCAAGAAGCTATTAAATTTATCCCGAAACTGTTTTTTTCCCCTAATGGCCTCCCATATTCCACTTTCACTCCACAGTCCACCCCATCTTCTAATCAATAAAATTATTTTTAATACCAAAAACAAAAAATCAAAACAAATAAAAATAAATAATTCCTAAAGGCCTTCTTGACTTCTGATGTGGGTCCTTCATGCAACGAAAGTTTCATTTTTAGCACTTTTTCTTAATCAAATTAAGAACTTAATTTGTGAACATAAATCGCAAAACTGTGAATATTGGGATTGGATGCAATTTTCAATTAATGTTTGTTTTTATTTTGAGTTAACCTGGACTTCTTTTAGCTTTGGGAAAGTCGAATTGGGTCAAGACAGTCGGACTTCAGAATCGTAGTATGCGAGTCCGTATTCCAGTCGTTCCGTTTGCGTTCACATTTGGACCAATACCGTTGGGAAAGGAATGAATCCCCACATTCCCTCCAGCTATGGATTAAATATTGCATATTGTGTTATTCAAAAGACTACATGTGGACAAAAAAAATAACGTCTACCAAAAATGATTGATGGTCGATATGCCGTAAAACACAAACAAATTATTTAGCTTTCTTTACCCCAAGAAAAAAAAAAGCCATCTTAATTATCAATTAACAAAACATTTTGATTAGTGAATAATTATAATATGTTAAAAACACTAAAAATGTGTTTTAACAACATTCAACAAGTGTACTGTCTGACTGTGTTTAGTGACACTTACTTGTGTTACTGTTGTACTCTTGGATATACATTAGTATGATTATGGTTAGAGGAAGGTGTGGATGATTGCTCCGCAAACTTCAAAGTTAACCCTAACTCCAAACCCCCTAAATGAGAAACAAATTGCAAAATGATCCACTTGCATTATTTCTCTTTGCACAGGCATAGAAGTAAACATCTTCTGCTAATATTGTTTGTGAATGTGCACATGCGTAGAAGGACAGTAAGTCAGATTTTGGTGTTAGACAAACCAATAACGCCATTAATCCCACAAACCGAATATAATCTATTGAAAAAACATTCATGAACAATTATTTTATGTTGGAAAAGAAATACGACAGTGTGTTTTTTATGTGCCTTAGGGATTTCATAGAGCAGAGCATCATGCATGTGCATGTGAATATCCTTAATACTTAAACTTTAATAATACCGATGACATTTTTTCCTCTGTTTAGGGGTTCAGGTAGGTCTGTTTTGAACGAATATTACATTTAAAATTGTCGCTGACAAATAGTTTTCATGGTATTAAGACTTTTAATATCCACTTTCACTATGGTTATTGTTTGTTTTGATTACCCCTAATCTGAACCTTAACCCTAATCTCCAATCCTAAGCAGACTCGAATAATACTACTAAAAGTCATCATTTGAAAGATAAGTGTTAAGTTGGAAAAGTTGGCATTGGTGACTACCTTTACCAAGTAGTAGCAAGCAGCAATGGCATGATTTCTTTTCGCTTATGCCACAAAAGAGGATATAATATGGTAACAAACGGCATCGTTTGTTGTTTCATTTTTTCCATTTTAAGGTATTGGGATGGATACGGACCCAGTTACAATTTGACATAAGAAGTTTAGTGTTTGTTATATTATAACTTCCTGTTTCCATACATGAAAGACAACTCCAGAGAAGCTCAAAAAGGCATTGGAAAATTACCTGAAGGGACTAGCAAAGAAGTATTCTGAGGAGGTCTTCCAAGATTGGAAGAGATGCATGAATGAGTGTGTAGATGCGGGAGGCCATTATTTTGAAGAGGACACAGTTTTGTAAGCTTATGAAAATAA
>JAYKTE010000078.1:73760-85395 GCA_036873565.1 Xipholeptos notoides
TAGGAGGAGGAGGAGGCGGCCACGTGTTGGTGGCATCAGCGGCGGCGTCCTCCGCCTCATCGACCGCCTCCTCCGACTACAACCCAACGACGGTGAGTCCCCACGATCTGTCGCCGACGAACCTGGCAGCAGCAGCAGGCCGTTGTACCTCGTCGTCGTCGGAGGCGATCCCGGTGGTCAGTGTGAGCACCATGATGGACAGCAGCGAGTTCCGCTCCCAGATGGGCGAGGCGGCCACCTACCAGACCCTGAACGGGCGCATGAGCCCCGGCTACAGCCCCAACAACAGTTACGCCACCCTCACGCCGCTGCAGCCCCTGCCGCCCATCTCGACAGTGTCGGATAAGTTCACCACAGCACACCACCACCATCACGGCGTGCCGTCCGTTACCCCGACCTCCAATAACGTCAGCGGCAGTTTTACCCTCATGCAAAACAACGGTCTAGGACTGGACATGAACTACCGTTACGACAAATTGGCCAGCATGGGCATGAGCCCTATGTCCAGCATGATGGCTGCAGCTGCGGCCACAAATGGTTACCAACAGGGCCTGTCGTCGCCCTATGGCTACGGACAAAATAATGGGCTGCATTCGCCAAAACCCGAACCCAAGATGGTGTCTCCTAACTATGAGTACCGAAGCAGCCTTGGAGTTGGTGGGCCCCCAGGGCCGAGCGCTTCTTCGAGACTGCCGTCTCCAAGTGCTATGATGGCCACATCCAGCGGTACGTCCCTGAATGGACTTCAGACTTCGGTCACCAACGCCTCGTCCCCCCACAGCCATCACAGCATGAGCCCCCCACAAAGGGAACGGCCGTCCAGCTCGTCCGAATCCCAACAATCGGCTGCCTCCAATAATAAAGAGGTGGAAGAAATTAACACGAAGGAGTTAGCACAGAAGATCAGCAGTGAGCTAAAAAGGTACAGTATCCCACAGGCGGTTTTCGCCCAGAGAGTGCTGTGCCGGAGCCAGGGTACCCTCAGTGATCTATTGAGAAACCCTAAACCATGGAGCAAACTTAAGTCCGGACGGGAAACTTTTCGACGAATGTGGAAATGGTTACAAGAGCCAGAATTTCAGAGGATGTCTGCGCTAAGATTGGCAGGTAAGAAAATGGAAACATTTATAATTATTTACTTAAATTTCTCTTTATTCTTTTTTTTGTCATTCTTCTTATTACAAAAAAACTATTAGTTTACTACTAACGATTCTGTCTAATCATACGATTATAAGAAGATTATAATCAGTAGTAACAACTATATTGCTTTTTAGCGTGTTGCAAAAGTGAAACTACACTTATCTTAGTCTTCGAGTTTAAAAAAAAAATGTGTTTTAAGAGAAGAAAATGTTTCTCACCTAAAAAGTACCCAACCCAAATCTTTCAGATCATTTTATATCAATCCAGTTACTTTCCAAAAGTAAAAGTGAAAGTTATAGTGGACACTTTGAAAGTTTGTACTAACCATTATTATTATTATTATTATCAGCAGCAGCAAGCACTCCAATTTCCACAAAAATATGGACACAAACACTAGTTATTTTTTTCCATCATAATTTGCCACATTTAGTCATGAAATTATCTAAATAAAATATTAGGTCATCATCATTTGTTATTTAATTGCAATAATCGAAAGCTGTTTGAAATATTAAAACCATCCTCCTTTTAAAAATTAATGCAAATTTATTTTGAACTTAGAATTAAAAAAAGAATTAGAATAAGGCCTCTCGTGTTGAAACTTGCTTCTATTTGAAAATATGCGTTAGGACATTTAAAAAAAATGATTATTATTATAAGAGATTTCACACCAATTACTGGGTGCTTGCACACCCAGCAACCAATTATTTCATTATCATTATTATTATTATTATTATTATTATCGTCATCATCACCATTCCTTCTATAAATCAACAAACCCCTTGAAAAATATAGATTGTTTTCAAATGTCTTGATGTTTTTCCTTCGTCCCATTTAACACAAATTTCATAGATATTCCACACTAAACTATTTAAATTCTGGCTATGTATGTAGTTCAGTTCAGTTCCTATTATATCAATTAATGGATTTTCTGTTCTGTGTGTCACTCTTACCCTGGTTTAGTGTCAGGTGTCTAGTCACTATTTGTAAACAAACCCTGGGCACACGCACACACCACCGACCGCAGCCCATCATCATAACATTAACTAACGACGACATTTTCTAAAGCAAAAGAAACGATAAGATGACTATGACTGTTTACCACGATAACTGCATAGTGCACTGACTGCACAGCATAGCACAGTCAGTGCATGCATCGCACCACCACACCACAAGTCACCACTATAGACAGGACAACAACGAACACACAGCCATATTTTCTCACATGTGTGTCCTCTTAAATTTTTTTTGAGATTCTTAAACTTCTTAGTTCTTAACTATTTGTACTTCTGCTGGTGCCGATGGACCAATTTTCTATCAAATCAATTCTTACATAGGATAGTTTTTTTTTGGTTTTTACTAATTTCTAAAATGGCCCAATCTCGCCTGAGTTTGTTTTAAAAGTCTTAATATGTAAAAGAAATCTGCCAATTATTATTTTTTCATTAACCTGCAGCCTGTCCTGTCCGTCCGTGGTGGGTACTTACTACTACTTACTTACCTATCAATTAAGATCTTTATTTTCTTGTCATCATCTTTGACTTTGCTCTCTACTTAAAATAAACATCTCTTTTCATTTTCTTCTTCCACATAACTACCACCCACAATCACACTTTCTATCCGATCAGGTTATTATAATAACATTTTAATGACATATTCATTCATTATTTATAATTCTTTTTGTCTACTTCTGTCTGTACACCCCTTTCTTACCTGAGTTTACCTTTAGGACAGTTATTCATTTCTTCCTTTACTTTGTTTCTTTACCGGGTGGCACCCTAGTCCTGTTCTTGGTCCGTTTATGCACACATTGTCTGTTGTTCCGTCGTTGAGTCTGGTAGATTAAACAATAGTCTTTTTTTTTTTGCTTTATCACTTACTATTTTCAAAATTACAGATATCAAAAGAAAAATAACGGTAAACGCTGGAAATTATATGAAATCTATTGATTTAACTTTGATAAAAATAACACGTGGGAATATAGCCTGCCTGATCAATCTTGAATTCTAATCAATTTGAAAATTATGTAACAACTTGAACATGGTTTTTGCAACGGCGGCGGGCCGTAAGAAAATCATTTAATGATAACTTCTTTTTCAAAACTACCTTTTCGTTTCTGATGTGTGTGGTGCGTGCGGGCGACTTCAATAAAGTTCAAGTAAACGGACGGCGGGCAGGCTGGCTCGTCGAGCAAGTTTTGTATTCTGTGTAGTTTTTTCCATAATTCTTTATAAACTCTAATAAGGGATATTATATCTTTTTCACATCTTTTTCACTTTTAAAAAGACACACACACACACTACAAACACTAAAATAGCATCAAAAAACAAACAAACGAAACTCTACCGACTTTATGTTATCTGTGGTCAAAATTTAAATTAGATAAATAAAAGTTTGTCCAAAGAAGGGCAAAATCGAACAACAAAAGCCACCAGCAGGCTACTGGCACTTTGAATGAAAACATTAATCAATCCTAACCCTATGTTGTATTTTGAAGATACCATGATGGCCTAGAAAACAAACAAATCATTTATGTTGCCAGTTGGGCAGTTTTAAAACAAAGACAAGAAAAACTCAGACCTAATTGAAATTTATTGAAATAGTTTTTAGACAAAGAATTTATTTCTTCTACCTGTTTTCACCGTTTTTGATTTGATGCTGAATACTTAAGCAAACAAAATCTCTTTGAAAATTGATTGTTTTATTCAAAATGGAAAGAGATTTTGTAAATTGATAATTTAATTTTCGATGTGTGCAGTGTGGCGTGGCAGTGTAGCAGAGTGCATTATTACTGGCACAACTAACTTGCCTGTAGGTCGTCGTTCAACTTTCATTTGTGATATTGACTAAATTTATTAAATGCTAAAAAATGGAATGAACGAACGATTCTTATTATTTTTGTTCTAAACAACAACAACAAAAAATATGAAAAGAATAAAAGAAGCATAAAAAAAAATTAACTCAAACTTCCAAAAATAATCTCGTACTGGCTGGTATAAATGAAAAAAAAAATGAATATAACAAGAAAGAAGGTTGTTTTTTTAAGAATTCACCAAAAACCAGATTTAGTACATATATTTTTTTAAATTCAGAATCTTTTCTTTTGTCTTCATTGTTTGTAAACATGATTGATAAGCATTCTTCAGAAATCACTTGTTGAGTTAACTAGACTAAACTAAACTGGAAACAAAACACATGCGCACACGCAAAAAAAGACAAATGAAAATGAAAAATCTTTATCTCCTATAAGCACATTTATTTTTCACCCGTAGTTAATAATATAAACAAATTCTATAGCACGTACGAATTAATAACTACGATAAGCCTTTATAAAAATTATTTCTGTTTAGATTAATAAAAATAGCAACATAATTCACTTTTAATCGACAATTAAATGAATCAATCAATTGTTAGTCGGGTTGAAAACTAATCTAAATTTCCCAGAGATTTTGAAATTTGACAAAACTGCATTTTAGCAATATAAAACTAAAACCCTAACTTAAGATTATTAATTGTTATGACATATATTTCTTTGTTAGTAATATAATAATATACTAATATTCACAACCAACAGGTTGTTGGTTAAAGTTGCATGAGCTTCCCTTCTTCAGACAATAGGTATAATTCAATTATTCTTTTCAGCGTTAAATATATTGTTAGTATTTATTCTATATAAATTATTAATATTTGAAAATTATTTAGTCTATTGCCATTAAAGTGATTTTTGTCTTTGTTTTTGGACGGCACAAAAGTCAGGGAATTATCCAGTAATCTAATTAGGTTTTTGAAACTTTGAATGAAGAAGAAAAAACCCACAACAAAGACTTAAATTTCATGTGATATTATTAGCCTTAACAATCTTGAAAGTTATTCAACTAAACTTTCAAACCATTATAAAATAAAAGTAACGTCATCACGATCATCATCTATATTTACTTTTGGATTTAATTCACTGAGAAAATTTAAACGAGTGAATGGAGATATGGGGTGGGGGAGAAAGGCTTTCAAAATTTTATTTTTGTGTGTGTGGGAGAAGGATAGGTTATTTAGCTAGTTTATTTACAATTTTCCTAAATATTAATCAGACCAAAGAAAACTTATTTTTCTTTAGCGACAACAGCTGTCTGTCTGTGTTGTGTGTGTGTGTGTGTGTGTTCTTTTGCTGTCTACAAAATGGCCTCGTTGGATTTGTAACAACAACAACAACAACAACAACTATTATCATGGAAGAAGAAGAAGAAGAATTGAGAGTGAAGAAGAAAATCCCTCCCTTCCTTCTTTCCTTCCTTCATCTGTCTGCCTTCGATCAGTTGATTGATTTCTAAAGTTTCAAATAAATCGATGGGAATGGGAGGTCCTATAGTAAGAACATGAGCCACATTTGGGAGGGAGGGGCCTCTCTTGCCTGCCTTACAACCAAACACCAAGCAGGTAGGCAGGCACATGCTTGTTTACATACCCGCCCAATCTCTTCCTCTCTCTTTCACTCTCACCCTCTCCTTAAATAACGCAAACACATACATACACACACACACACATCACGGGGTGAAAGTAGGAAATGAGGAAAGAAATTAGTACCTAGTTAAGACTTCGGCAAACTTTGTTAGTTGAAAGAAAAAAACTTCATGGTTGGTTGCAGTTTGTTACTTAACTTAAAGTTGCTTTCATTCCCCTGTCATGTCATCTCAGCTGCTTAGTAATAATATCTTTAAGATTGTTCCAAGTAACTTTTTGAAACAAAAGTTTTGATAAACTTTACATTTTTATTTATAGAAAAACAGTCCAATTGCCAGAATAACGGCGAAAAAAGTATTTATCATCATCATCCTCAATATTCTTTTTCTTTTTTTTTAAAATCTAACTTTTGAAAGTGGGTGCTCCTTTTTAAAGATTCCTTTTTTACGTATTCATACACAAACACAACTAAACTTTCTAACAAATTTCAATTATTAAAATAAATTATTTAGACAAGATGTTTTGTTTCCAATGTTTCATCTTTAAGTTTTCTTTTCTATTGCAGAATGAATTAATGCAACTAAAAATAGTATCTTCTAGTTAAACTCAAGTTTAAAAGAAGGAAAAAGTTTTAGGAATTAAAAATCTTACACTTTGAAAAATCAAAATAAAATAAAACTAAGTCATTCTTTTTAAAATAATCTAAAAGAAGTTTTATTATTATTATTATTATTATTATTATTAAAGTTTGTTTTATCATTAATAAAAAATTATTTATTTGCTTATGCACTGTGTGCTTGGTGCTGTCTGTTGCGCATCTACTACTCTGTACTGTCCATTACCAATAATACCACGTCCGTGATACTTTTTGTTGGTTGACTTAACTTGCTGTCCCAGTCTGCACAAAAAATCTTAAACTATTTTGAAAGTTTAAACAATTACTCAGCAGGCTCAGCAGCTCTGGCTCTGCTGAGTGCTGCTGAGTGCTGCAATGATGAGTGCTCAGAAGAAAGTAAAGTCCATACTCCACTTAAAATAAATTAAGGCAAAAGGCATACAAAATCTCAATAATCAATCATTTTTATCTCGAAATTATCATGAATTTGCCAGCTTTTTTTTAGTGGCAATAAAGAGAGTCAAGCAAGCCACGTGGATTTACCAGGATTTATTGTTTGATTAAAAAAATTAACATCTTCTTTATTTAAAAAAACAACAACACAAAAAACACCCCCATGTCTCTGTGTAATTAATTGGCCCTTCTTGTTCATTGTCTACGCTTATTTATTTAAAGACAAAAATAACAGAAACAAAACACCGACAAACTAATAACACGAAAGAAAAAAAAGCGCTTCTTCGCGGGCGCGTCCATAGTTGAAAAAGATTTAAAGATTACATGTCCCGTCCTTAAAATAATGAATTAATCCAGTGAGTGTTTGCCAGACCGATAGTTCTCCTCAACGTAGAATAGAAATAGATCGTTACATGTTTTTGTCTGCTTTTACGTTACTTTCGTGCGCGCGCGCGTGTGTGTGTGTGTGTGTGAGAGAGAGAGAGAGAGAGATAGAGGGGGGGGAAGAGAGCAAGTGCGATATGCTGGAGTGAGTGGTGACTGGTGGTGGTGCAGGTGCATATAAAATTGTTTAATAGCTTTTATATCCCTTCTTCTTCTTCTTCTTCATCATTCATTTTTTTTGTCATTCATTTCCCTCTCCTTCTTTGTTTTCTTTTCCTTCTTTCTTTTTCTTTTCCTTCTTTCTTTTTCTTTTCCTTCTTTCTTTTTAATAATAATTGCCAATCAATAAGGGATTGTTTTCCTGATTGACTCCATTCATCTATCTTCTTGTTCCGCTTCCGTTTTCTTGCATTATTTATTATTGTGCAAGCAAATCCCCCCTTTTTTTTTATTATTATTATACTATTTCTTTATTTTCTCAGAATTGAAGGATAGTAGTAGTAACACACACGGACGGACCACAGTTTAGTTTATTAGCTAGAGATATTAGCTATTTTATTTATTTATTTATTCATTTATTTATTTATTATTACTGAGTAGCATCATCCTTTCTTTTCTTATCACTTGTCATTTGTGTTCTGGTGACGGTGACGGTGTGGTGTGTGCGTGTGCTGTCTGTCCCATGAAAAATAAAAACAATCACAAACAAGGAGCCTGACACAGAAAATTCTAATAATAATAATAATGATTCAATTTGGTTATGCTACGATAAGTTTTGTTGTGGTAACAATAACACTATCTAAATTAAAACAATTCAGAACATACACTCACACATAATCACGCACACACACACACACAAACACAAACACACACAGAGAATAAGAGTCAAATAATTAACTTGAGAAATGTTGTGTCATATAAGTTAGATCTACTAATGTGGACACAAAAACCTTTTTATTAGATTACCATAATAATTAGATTTAATTTTAACTAAAACGAAATCCTACAAAAACAAGAACAAAAATAATATTAATAGTAAAAACATGAAAACTTTTTAAGATTTATTATCTAATGAAAGAGCAAATTACTTTTTTATTAAATCATTTAATAAGTGTTGACTGTTGCTGTTGGTTTAAACCCCAAAAAGTTATTGTATTTTTCCATCCCATATGTGAAGTAAGTGAAAGTCTAAGAATTAAAAAAAAAATCATATTTTTTGTTCTAAATAATATCGAGTAAACACTACAGTAATGCAGGCAGCTGCAGCAGAACTAAGTTATTTAGGCATTATTCAAATAAAAAATGAACACGAAAAATATCATTTTTGTTTTCATTTTTTACTGGAATGAATGGCCGAACAACTTCTGCATTATTAGTTAGTGTTATTATTTCTCTATCTAGCCAAAAATATCATTTTTGGCTACATAAATAAATAACTTCTCAGTCAGTCCGCTGCCAGTCGTTAGTCGAGTCACACGAACTTTCTGATTAAAAAATCATTAAAGTAGATTTCTGAATAATTACTAAAACAATAATAAATTAAAATATTAATGAACTTAATTTAAAAACATTTCATAATGGTTAAACTGTGTGTACAAAAACTAACGTTTACCAAAAATGATTGTTCTCGGCATTAAATGACCTAAAATGGTTGATATGCCGTAAAAACACAAACAAACATAATGGTTAAAAAAACTTATCTTACTGTAACTGACTGTACTAAAGATTGAATATACAAATTACATTAACTCTATAACTTAAAAGTATATAATTGTTAGTATTCACTTTGTATTAAAAATGAATAATTTTTTATTTTAAAAAAAAGTTCTCCATAAGTTGTAGATTCTGAAATTTGTGTTAGCTAAATCCAAATAGTTGATAAAATATTAACTTTTAATAATTTCATTTAGACATAGTTCCTGTTTCATGCTTTTTAAAACTCTAACCTCTTAAACTTGAATTTTTTAGTCTTTCTTTAACCACACACACACACGCACATAAAAAGTTTAGTTTTTGTTAGTTTCTTTTTCTTCTTTTCACTGAAGGATACAAGTAAAGCATAGAGAAAATGAATGGAGATATTTCTAACTTAATCTTCTCCTTTGACTCTTGGCTAATTTTTATTCTTTACACATCTCTAGTTATATCATCCTAAAGATTAAGTCCTTATCACCTGTCTGTCACTTATAAAAACACTTACAGCTAAATTTACTTCATTGTCACAGACTCACAAAGGCACACATCATTTACAGATTTCATTTTCAAAATTGATTAAAAAATTATATAACAATTTAATGTCAAGAAATATGTGGGTGTTACTGTTTCAGTGCTCATTTGGAAAAAATTAAATTACTTTTGATTTTGTTAAAAATCACACACATACACACACCTCATACCAACAAATTATTTTATAAGATTTTGTTTTACAAAGGAAAATCTGAAGAAAGAAAAACTTCTACTTTAGTTCATTTCTTTTTCTTTTTTTTATTCTACAAAATAGAAAATAATGAATCAATTTTGAGGTTCTCTTATTTCCCTAAAAAAAAACAACTTTTGTTCTTTGAAGGGTTTTATCTCCGTCCCACTAGAAACATGTAAGTTTTTCTGAAATTGTAGTTTGTAATAATAGCTATGCTTCAATTTGAATTACGATAGATAATGAGATATGAAAATATCCTGTGTAAAATTTATGAAGTCAAAACTTAATGTGGAATTGCATTAAAACTAATAATAATAATCTTTATTTTTCATTCATTAAATAATTTAATTTATAAAGTAGGATCTCCCCCCACCCAAACAGATTGTCTTTTAATTAAGTGGATTTTTAGAGCATCTTTATCTTACAAAGCTCAATTGTTGAGTCAATTTGCTAATAAGGTCTTTGCAAAAGGTTTTCCTCAATCATCAAGTTGTGATTCATTCAATAATTTTATATTTGGGCCATTCTATTTTCAACTTCTTTATTTATGAATGGCAAAAGAAAATATTAACTTTTCTAATATTTTCTAGAAAACTAGAACTTTTAACTCCATGTTTGTTAGGTTTCACATTGAGTAGTTGAATTATAGAATGATAATGATAATACATACCTAGTTATCTAAAAAAATTCTAATTTAGTGTTATTGACATTTCATTAATATATTTATTTTTATTATAATATCAATCTGTTTGATAACATCCAGGTTTTAGAATTACTAACTTCCGTTTTTATTATATTTATTCATTTTTATTAATATTTATTGTTCTCTTTACACAAATGTAAACTAGGTTGTTTTGAATTAATACTATTCATTCAAAATTAAAAAAAGAACAACAACAATTGTATTCATACAATTAACAATAACATAAAAATGAATGAGTGAAAATATCTCATAAAAAACTCATTTAAAATAATGCACTTCAATTCATTTAAATGCCAAACAACATATCAGAAGAGAAAATAATAATATTGTTGATGGTTAAGTAACTTTCTCGTTATTTAAATATCACTAATTGAAGTTAATCTGACTAGTAAACATTAAATCTTTTCTAAACTAGTTATAGCTGCTATAATTCCTCTATCAATCTTGTTCTTGTTATTATTATCATCATTATCAATCAAAATAGAAAAAATACTTAAATTCTTTTGTTTGTGCATTAAACTAATCTGTTTTTGTATGACTTCTTTCGTGACTTAGGTGTTCATTGAAATGTATATCTTTAGACTTTTTGAACCATGAGTTAAATTTAAACATCATCATTTAGAAATAACTAATTGTAATTTGAATTTCACTAGAAATGGCCAAAAGTAGGGGTAAAAAAAATGAACTTTGCAAACTCTGATAAGTTTATAGAAACTGCCATATTTGATTAACTGTAAACTTCCAATCAAACGATCTTCATGATCAATCCTTATAGGATTAAATGTTTCTTTTGGGTCTTCTTTAGAAAACTAAATATGTCAAAATGGAAATTTTGAAATGTTTTCATAATAGTTAGTTTTTGCCATAGAAATTTAATGATACCATTAATTTATCATTTGGCGTTTTTATATTCTTATTGCAAGGTATTTAAATCTTAAAGAAATTGCAAAAACAATTTACAAAATTCACACACACACACATAAGCTAACATTGGGCATGTTTGATTGTTAAACTCTAAAAGTTTATATTATTTTCTTACCTTCAAATTAAAAGTAAAGCTAACAAAACTGTAGTAAAATATTATACACAAACAATGCCTTTTGTTCTCCCACTCAAAAAACAAAACAAAACAAATAAGAAACAATGTTTTTGGCTTAAACTTTTGAATTTAAAATTTGCACTCCTAGAAAATATCAAATATATTTGTGTTAAATTTGAATTTAATTTATCTATTAGTATTTGATTTATGCAAAACAATTTTATACATTGAAAAAAAAAAAGAAATAAATGTTAAGAATATTATAAATATTGTTTTTATTGATAATGAAGAGTAGAGGCATGAAAATCTTTATTATACTGCAGAAGGTTTATAAGTGAAGTAAATACAAAAAAAACGGGCCCCAATTTTAATTAGGCCTCGTTTCTTAGTGTTTTGTCCGAATGAAATGAAACTTTGGTCATAACTAGT
>JAYKTE010000079.1:16968-34881 GCA_036873565.1 Xipholeptos notoides
ACTTGGACTCTAGGCCAAATTAATTTTGGACGGAACCTTAACTCATATATATATATATATATATATATATATATATATACGCATATCTATACACTTTTTATAACCTTACTCTTACTGTGTCTTTTTAATTTTCACTCTTTTACAAACAAAATGGCTCAGACAATGATCTTTCAACCCCGGTTTTCAAAAGGTTAATGGAAGCTATGTACATTCTGAAATCTATAAGCGGTGATTTGGCCGGACTTGAACAACACTCGAAGCTTGTATTTATAGCCACCGATACAACTTAACATCGGATTAAAACTCAAGTGTTGCAATATACTTTATCTTGTATTAATACGTACATACATACATAAACACACACACACACACACACAAACACACATTTTATATATATATATATATATATATATATATGTATGTATTAGCATGCAACAGTGCTAACAAATTATAATACCACACAGTCAAGCAATCAGTCAGTGAAAAAGTGGTAAGTAGTTCAATGCTTTCTACAGTTAGCTAAAAAAAAAAGGGGGGGGGGTGAATTGGGGAGGTATAAATTAAAGTTTTTGCTGATATTCTTATTAATTTACACAGACTGAGTAGAGATATCCAGCAATTTGGAACTTTGAAAGAAAAAAAAAAGTTTGGCATTTAATACAAAACCCCTGAAATAAGTAAATGACGACATTCAGTTCAGAATCAAATTACTTTTTTGGAAAGCAAAATAAGAGTAATCAAAAATAAATCAAATGCATGAAGATCATTTGTTTTCTTCCTAGTTTCAAATTAAAAATACACAATTTATAATACAATATTATTTAGTATTCACAAGAAATTTAAATAAATATGGAAATCTAAAATAATTTAATTATTTCATCATCTTTTTTAACTTAGTTAAAAAAGAAGATGAAATAATAACTAAATTATTTTTTGAAATAAAAAAAAGTGGTTCATCTGATCTGTAGATGGTCGATATAAATGTTCATCAACACTTTAATTAGAATAATTAGTGAAAAAATATTTTTTTTCTCCAAAAAACACAAAAATTTAAAAGGGTGCCGATAATTTCGGAGTTAACTGTATATATATGTATCTATGGATATAGACAAGTAAAAATGATTTAGGGGAGAACTCACTCCGTATTTTATTTTATTAATTTTTTTTTTTTATTGGTGTTGTGGTTTTTTTTCAAGTTTTGTACAAAATTTGCTCAAAATAAATGGTATGAATGAGAATGAACGGACAGTGAGTAAACAATGAGAGAGCAGTGAATCTATTCCAAGAAAAAAACCTTCCTTCCTGTATCTGAATGGAAAGAAAAGTAGTCTTTTAGAACAAGATTAATGAATAGAAAATAGTGCAAATGAATGAATACACTGTGTGCCTACAGCCAGAAAGTTTGTCAAATTTTAAGATGGTTTGTCTGTTTGTGTTTTACGGCATATCAACCTTTTTAGCTCATTTTAATGTCGAGAAAATCATTTTTAGTAAATGTCAAATTTTTAAGAGATTTGGGATTATTATCATTATTGATTATTTTTGTCTTGTAAGAGCAGAAAAAAATTCCATTCATTATTTAATGCTGCTGGCAAATCTTATAAAAACTGGATTTCTTTTTTTTTCATTGTTCAAAATAAAACAAAATTAGAATCCCATACATCAGAAAAAAATGTCAATCATTCGGTTGAAAATTGGCTAGTTATCTCAAGAATCAAACTACTATTGTCCTCTCCTTTTTTTAATGTGAATGTTGTTTAGTATGGCAAATTATTAGAATACAAAAATTATCTTTATTTTATTTAATCTCCAGAAAAGATATAAAATTAAACAAAAATTCAATACACAGAAGTTACACTATAAAAAGAATATTTTCTACAATATATCTTCAAGATACTTAGAATTTAGTGAAAAAATTTGTTTTACAGCAACTACACATGATCTACATGTATCATTACAATGAATTCTTCAATGAAAAAAACAAACAACCCCCACCCTTGAAATTCAATGTTTAATATAAAATTATCTAGAAAACATTGAGCTTTGTTAATTGAAACAATCAATATGCTCATAGAAAAGCAGACCAATTAAAAAAAATCAGATATGGATTAAATCAATCTGCAGATAAATAGAAATCAAAATCAAGGATTATTTAAAAAATCTTTTTTAAGTTTTATCTTTCTAAGTTTCTACAGTGTGAAAAGTTATCTATCATCTTCAAACTTTTCATGATGTCATCAAATAAAAACATCTAGATCAAGAGGTAGCATAGAAAATAATTGGCCAGCTCCTTAAAATACTCGGTCGACCTGTACAATTCATACACCTCTTGTAATTTTTTTCTTTACGTTTTTTTTTTTTTATTTTATTTTTTTTCTGTGGAATATTATCAATTGAACACTAATCAACTAGATCATTCCAAAAAATTGGGGAAAAAAGAATCACAATTTAATGATTTTTCGGAGGTGCCCACTTTTACATACAACACTCTAGTAAATTGATCCTCCATATTGAAAACACTTGACAAAAAACCCCAAAACAAATTATTGGCCTAATGAAGAAGGATTTAATGCTTGAAGGTTTGGAGAAATTGGGATTTGTTGGAAGTTAATACAAAACTATTTTCTTATTTAAAACTTGTAAAAAATGTATGAAAATTTGTGAGAAATCTAGTTTTTAAGAGAATTATTACGTCTTAAGTAAATATTTATGACAAAATGTTAAGAAATGGATTTTTTTTCTTCTTTCTTTGGAAAAAATTTGTTCTCGTGTTTTCAATATGGAGGATCGATCTTTTAGAGTATGTAAAAGTGAGCAACCATAAAAATCATAAAATAATGATTTTTTAAAATTTTAATTTGTTGGATAATCTAGTAGAGTAGTGATCAATAGATAATATTCTGCTGAAAAAATTGAAAAGAAAAAATATAAGGGGTGTGTGAATTGTACAGGTCGACAAAATATTCTAATGAAGTTTTAACTTGAAGTCAATCAATAGTATACATCGTTTTATTCATTTCCAGTGTTTCTAGCTTTGAAGGTTGTTTTTTTTTTTATCTAGCTCTAAAATGGTAAAGGGACTTATTCTATTAAGCAAGTTTTTATTTTTAAACCTAAGATTATTTTGGACACAATTCATTTAAGAAATCTTTTCTTTTCCCAGATAAAGCATACTCTTTAATCAATACGATTATGCACACACTCACTCACTCACTTATACAATCAAGGATCCTTATTTCAGGGATTTGTAAAAAAAAAAACAACAAAAAACAAAACAAAACATGCAATGAAAATAAAATATTTAAACAACAAATCTATTATTAAATGGGGAAAATGATGAAGATGGAAGACAAGTGGTTGTTAGAATTCCACCAACATAGTTTGTTACTTGGCCGATTAATAAACATGACACTACAATCAAATGTTAGTTGAAGCATGTTCAACTGCTTACATCAAACTTATTGATGAAAGTGATTAGATATATCGCAGCAGGACAAGAATGAAGAAGTAAAAAAAAAGAAAAGAAAAATGGAGATCAAAATAAATCATGCCAACACCAGCAACTAAGCAGAGTGGGGGTGGGGGTGAAGAGGAGGAGGAGGAGGAGAGTGGTACAAGCGCTGATAGTTCTCCAGTATGCAGTGGAGAAAGTCTGTGTCAAAAAGCACTGTTTGAGCAGACTACACCCAAACAGTAACAATGCAACAACCCAATAGGCATTACCTGGAATCTTACTCGTCAAATGTCCGTTAAATACTTTCACTTGTAGAATAAACTGTATGAAAAACCAACAGGATTCTCATTGTTCAGTTTGGATAATCAGAGTAGAAGCAAGACGACTATATTCAATATCACACCACTATCTTATCAAAAATTGAATTATAGGAAAATCCCAAAACATCTATTTTTTATGTTTCAAAATAACAAATAATATTAAAAAAAATTACTTAACATATAGCAAATGGTTTGCAAAGAAATACTGAGGCTAACAGCTCATTGAAGTTAATGAACCACAAGTTTGGCACAAACGGCATTCATCATAAAATAATATTTGATGAGCATTCTGCAAACAAGTTCGATATTTTTCCTCCTCCTCATCAGTTACTTGTGAGAAATTCAATTCTATCTGATGAAGAGTTTTGAAGAGAATCCCATTAAGCAAGATTTTATTGACACTACATTCATTAAAAAAAGTTTGAACTCTGAATAGGTAAGTGCAGAGTAATTAAAAGATAATGAAAAAAAAGTGGGAAAAATAATTTACATAATAAAGAAAGAAATTATAAATTATTTACTGTTTTTTAAAATATGGATATGAAATTGATCAAAAATACAAGACAACCACTCCACCACCACCACCACCACCACAAAAAATTGATTTGATAGAATAAACTTTTCCTTGATTTACGTTTATGATAATTGGAACAGAATATTTGATTTTTGGCAATTTGGAATTAATTTTTCACTTTTGTCTTTCTATATTACTAGAAATTGAAAAAGTAATTAAGTTTAGTTTTTTCAAGTTTTCTTTTTCTTTAACTTCACTTACATTCAAGTTTAATATGATTTTGTTTTAAAACATCTGATTCTTGGTGTTTGCTTTCCCTTTAGCTATAAAACTTTTTTTTTAGATATATGCATGTACTTATTTTAAAAAGTATGAATGTTTGGCATGAATACAAACTTTATATTATTTATAATGGTACAGATTGTTAAATACATTTTGGATACCTGATATAATTTTAACCAAAGCAATCTTGGTATATAGCCTTGTTCCTAAATGAATCTATTAAAAGACAATGACTCACCAAACTTAGTGTAGATTATTGCCATTTCTTTTTACAAATATCTTATTTTTCTAGATTATAAACCTGACAAAAAAAACATGGGATTTTGCAAATGAAAACTTATGAATATAATCACAATAACTTTGTTAATTACCTAATCATAAACTTAATTAAAATGTCTTCCATAGTGTTTTTTTCCCAAAAAGAAATGAACTTTTATCAAATTAGTTGAAAATGAATTTTGATAAACTAAAAGCACAAAAGAAATTCATATGCAGATATTCATATGTAAATATATATATTTTCATATGCAGATATATGAGAGTTGTTACAAAAGTAATGCCACCTATTTTTTAAAGTTATTTTTTATGAGGGTTATTCCAAAAGTAATGCTACCTATTTTTTAAAAGTTATTTTATAAAAGCTGAAGAGCTATGAAGTGGACAATAGTACCATTAAAATGAAAAACCTTTTATGCTCCAGAATTTTTCTACATAGTCACAACCGTTCTCAATGCACTTTTGCCAGCAATGAATGAGGCAGTCAATATTTGCGTTTGGAGGGTATTTAGCCACTCACATATCTGTTGCCAGTCTGAAACCAACGAACCCATCTCCTAACTGTGATGACATCAACTGCACTGGCTTCGTAAACGTTCAACATATGCTGGTGAATGTTGACCAGTTTAATTTTTTCTGCATGGAGAAATTCTATGACATATTAGTTTTGCTTCTAGCTATATCACAGATTATTCTAATATTAAAATGATGCAATGAAGATGACCAAAATAAACACAAAAACCAAAAGTATCTATTGTACTTCAAGCATAAAATAAACCTTTTATCAAATACAATAATTTGCAAAAGAAATTGGCATCTAAAATCAAATTTCATTGGAAGAATAGTTCTTTCTTGTTTTCAGATAAATCTCAACATGAAAAAAAAGGAAACAAGAAAAATTGAAGAAAAAAGATTATTATTTTTTTCACAAAAATTAATGGAATTTTATTTTTGGTTTCATAAACCCTAATTAAGAAATGTAGAATAAAATTTTGGACCAATTTTCATATCCATACCTTAACGATTAGTAAACTATTCCTCAATTAAAAATATAATGATAAGAATAATCATTTAAAATCAATATTTTAAAAATATTTTTGGATTAAGAAGAGTCATTTAACTCAAAATATTTCAGTTAATGTAGCACATCATGTGTGGCTTTTAATAACTTATATTTTATCTTATTTCTGGATTATTTCTTACTAAACTAATTTTCATAAATACTATTATATTACTATTCAAATCAAAATTTTTTTTTTCAATTTAAAAATATTGTATTGACGTGTTAAGCAGCTAAATAAAAGTATATCTACTTAGAAAAACAAAAATATAAACACAAAAAACTAGAAGAAAGAAAAATCTAGATTTGATAAAACCTTAAAAATGCTTTTTATTCTTTGTATATAGAATTATTTTCTAAGCCCCAAATGTTCCTTACTTACAGAATACTCATCAAACAAAGTGGAAGCAATAATCAGATACTAAGGAGGAATAAAGAAATAGAAGAATTAATGAAGAGTTTCTCAGGCTAAAGTTAAGCAATATATAATAGTAATAAAAAGAACTGCTTATAAATGAACAGCAAAGTTTTTCAGATTCTGAACCTGCAATAATGTATCAAGGATTAAGATGAGGTAGCTGACCAGAAGTCTTCAAAACATAAGTGAGAGAAGATCTTCATTTGAAATCAATTCCTAACATTCAGTGCTAGCAAAAGATTGTCTTCAATTTTAGGAAAATTCTAAAAAACATTTTTTTTTCAAAGTGTATGTATGTACAGCTCAGAATGGCATTGTTTTCATTAGAAAAGTAGGTATGACTTTATCAGAAATTTCTTATATGTAATAATTTTAAGACAATTTGTAAGACATAATTTGTTGTCTTTGATTTTGGTATAATTTTGCCATGATTTAGTGAAAAACCCATGGCAAATAAAATAATCATGTGTAGATGATCAATGAGATGGCAAGGGCCTTTTGGTGCAATTACATGTAAAAGTAAATGCAGGCTTAATTTGAAAGAAAGAAATCCTAAAACAACTGAGGGATTATGGGATGTCTATTAGGGAGAATGAAATGAGATCACCCAGCACGAAGTTGAAAATTTGATTTCCTTTTTTTTTTTTCCAACTGTTCTGATTATTTTCTCCACCATGGATTTTGCAGTAAATCACTAAATCATCCATAAGCTTTCTATTATCCTCTCAAATTACACCAAAATCTCAGACAATAACAAATTATGCTGTATTTATTGTCTGTGAAAATTATAGAATACAAAATAACTTTGATAAAAAGTCATACCTACTTTTCTAATGAAAACAATGCCATTCTGAACATTTTTGTCATAACTACACACACAAACACACACAGAGGTAATGGTGGTGCATTTATTTCAAAATAGATATAAAAACTTTTGTTTTTGTTTATTCTTATCTCTGCTGATAGATTTAATATTTAATAATAAAAGTATAGATAGATAATTTGAACCTGAAAAGATCATTGTTAGCTAAAAATAAAATATAATAAGTGTTTAATAAACATGCTTTCAATTAAAAAAAACATTTTTGGGTAAAAAATGATTCATTTTCCCAAAAATTCTATTTTTCCATTAAAAAAATTCTTTGAATCTTTTCTTAAATTAAGAATAAAAAAAATGTAAAAATAGGATCACTGAGAAAATGGCAAGACAACGAAATATTCCAAGAAATGGATATCACCTTTAAAAACTAATAATCTGGAAATAGAATCTCTCCATTAATTCTTACTTTCTTTTTACCTTTGGAAATCAAACAAAAATTATTATTATGAAGAAGAAACACTTTCTATTAGTGCTTCAAATTTTAGAAAGCAGCAACAAAAATAGTGATCATGCAGTGGGCGGGAGAAATTTTGGATAAGAAGAGTTTTAATCTAAAATTTAGGAGGTAGGCCTCCATTAGAGATCTGAGAGATAGAAAGAGAAGAGGGGAGGTATTTGTTGCCCAAGTTAGAAGGTCATATAAAATAATTTACAGTATGAGAAAAAGAATACCTAAAAAACTTGGTTAAAATTCCATTGATCATGAAATAGAAAAATCATTGGTCAATATTTTACAGAAATTGGAAAAAGACAACCAATCTTAAATTAAAAATAAAATGAGATTTAAAAAAAATTAGAAGTTAAATTAGATTGAAAACTAAAGGAAATAAAAAGGAGATTTTTAATAAGTGAATATTAAAAACGAAATAATTCTTTTAAGTTTAACTTTCTCTGATAACCCAATTTTTTAAAAGAAAAAATATTTGTTTTAATTTAAAAAGTCAATGCAATTTCAAAAAAATTTCTTAAGTATCCTTTGTAATAACTGAATTGGCTCACCCTGGAAACTTTATTAATCATAGCATCAGGAACAAACTCAGTCTTCAAAACTTAGAGAAATGTTCTAAATGAAAGCAGGAGGCATACCTCAAAAAGTTGTTAGGGGAGAAATAGATAAAGAGTAAAAAACAACTCCTCATTAAAGGAAATATAAAAGAAAAATTTTTTTTTTTAAATCATTTAAAAATAATAAATAAAAGAATGAATAAATTTGCATGCACATGCAAAATTCATTTTTCTTTTTCATTTTATTTCTACAACTAAATTGAGCAATCTCTTAAAATTATTTCAATTGACAGCATGCAAATTAGGAGTTTGGGTTTCAGGCACCTTTAAGAGTCTTTGTCACAATGACAAGCCATCAGCCTGACATTGATGTCAAGATCTTTAAAGACAACACTAAACTCTAAATCTCACTTTTTAAAAAATAGTTAACAAAAAAGCAAGTAAATAAAAGTTATGTTACAAAGATGGTGGTTTAAAAATAGGCAATTCAGAAAGTGATTAGCTTTTGAATAATGATCACTGAATTTAGGTCCAGTAATTTATATATTATTCATTTTAAAAAAAAGAAGATAGAAAGTGTATCTATCAACCTATATATATACCAACAGCCTAATTTGCTTTAATTCTGTGCCTGAGTATATTTGGTTGAAAAGCATTAAACAATAATAATTGAGAATGCAGTTTTCAATTAAATAATTCTTATAAGATTCTTCACAGTAACATTTTCATCTTTTTTGTCCTAAAAAGCTAATAGTCACTAAGGTTTTATGGGGGTCAATAAAAAAAATCTGGAAAATACCCAAATTTTCAATATAAAAATGGAAGCAATCTTTTTTAATTGACTGTAAATGACAGAAGAATTAAGATGTGCAAATGAGAATAAGAGTAGAGATAAAAAAAAAAGAAGGCTAGTCTGAAGATAAAGGACCTTGCAATATCTGATGCATTTATCATGATAGATAAAATAACTAAAAATGATGTATATGAAGACTATGATAACTCATTTTGTGAGGTACATTAAATATTTGATAAAAAGCTAAAAAATGGTTAGAATTGTTTAATATCATAATAAAAAAAAGAGCAAAAGATATTGAATAAATCAATAATATAATATACTTTGTCATGGTTTTAGAGTAAACTCCAGTAAATTAGGCGGTTAGAAGGCACTAAAACTATGAATTTTCTTTGTACTAAAACAAGTATTGTAGGTAAGATTCTGTTTAACACATATTGAAACATTTAAAGAGAGCCAAGCAAGCTAAATTGTAGAAATAAGGGTTATTAAAACTGATTAAAAGTTGCTAGACTTGGCTTTTAAAACCAAAGAATGGATTTACATTACTAAAATGAAACAATGCAGGATAGTTTATTAATTACATAATGCATTCTTGTCACAGTTTTTTTTTTCTTAAAGAAAAATTGGTTAAACAAAAAGGTTTTCTTGTTCATTTATGTTCCTTATTGAATTCATTAAATGATTGAAATAAACAGGCATAAATGCAGCGATTAATCCAAATCACTGAAATCGAGAAGGTTGCCATTCATTTAACTCGGATTTCATTCAAAAGTCAAGCCTAGGATTGTGTTCTTGAATTAGGATAGCAAAAGGCTTTTATTTACAATGATTATCAGATAAGTAGGGAAGAGGGTGAAAATGATTCAGCAAAAACAAATTCAGTTCAAGGTTGAAGAGTTTTTTTGAAACCTGAAAAGTAAAATCAAAACAAAAAAATCCTATATCAAAAAGAAACAAGTTAGAAAAAGATCTTCCGATCCATATTCGCTTTACTAGACTCAAACAAGATTTTTACAAAATCCAAAACAAAAAGCCTAATTAGTTTTACTTTGAACATAATTAAGGATTTAATAAACTAACACAAAATATTGTATTTGCCAGCATATAAAGTAAAAGACTTTTAAAAGATACATAATAACTTTATTAGTTAACCTGACTGAACAATTGAATATTGTACACACTTTTAGATTTCATTCTTGAAATAAGATTTTTAAAATTAAGATAAATATCTTCTATACCGGAAGTATAAGCAATTTTCATATGATAAAAATATTTTCAATTTTTAAGATAATCTGCTTATTTTTTCTGTGAAACATCTTGACTTGATTTGGTAGTTTTATCCCAATAAAAATGAAAACAACAAGATGTACTTTTTATCCTTTCTGCATTTATGTATATATATTATTGTTTGGTTTTACATTTTTGTAATGAGTTTTTAATAAGAACTTACTTATGGAGTGAGACTGTGCTAATTGAAAATAGTGAAAAGAAGGAGAAGAGGCTGAAACATGTTTCTGTACCATCAAGAATACCATGCAGTCCCTTTTTATGCTGTTGACAACACGTCCCACAAAAAGCATGCATTTTACTTCAATTATGTAGACACTTTATAGTTTTGGTTTTGTTATATGGAAAATCAAACTTACATTTTAATGGAATCATGTGATCGATCCAAAGTAAATACAGGTATTTAACTGCAGCTGAAAAGGGCAAGCCATAGATTGACTGTTTTCATTAAGTTTAAAAAAAAAAGATAGAAAAATAATGAGCTAAATCCTAATATTTGTTTGCCATCTGATAGCCATCTATCTTCAAGTGTTATGGCTATATAAAAGTATTTGGAGAAAGAAAAAGTAAGAATCAATCCTACCTGCTTAGCACGACCAATTTTTATGTGGCTGGCTCGATCATTTGGTTTTTCAAATTCTTTTGCAAAATCTGTGCCTTGAATAATCACTGTTTCCATCTCACTGGCCAAAGGTTCATTTGAGCCAGATTTATTCTAAAATTCAAATAACAAAAAGAAAATTTAAAAAAAAAACAGTGGCCAAAAATTTCTCCTTTTCAGCTATTATTCTGAATGGACTATAAAGATAAAACAACAAATAAAAATTGATTTCATTTTTTATGTTTAAGAGCAAAAGAGAAAAAAAATGTTTATAAAATTGTATGAGTTTAAGAAATATTTCAAGTGGAAACGAATTATAATTTAGACATTATTGGCTTTGTATCTCAGCAAATTCTTGAATTAATTATAAAAGATAATTCCAATCCAAATTAGTTAAATTTGAATAAATTCTTTGTTTATGGATGTTAATATTTTTCAGCTCAGAATAGCATAAAACAAAGAGTAAAAGTTTTGTAAATGCAAAAAAGGGTTAATGGAGGGAAAATATAAAGTAAAAAAATAAAGAAAGAAGGAAAATATAAAGTGAAGAAAGAGGGAGGGAGAATCAATAATAGCTACAACCTTGCGCTAGTAGGAATATAAATGAAACAAGTTTGAAAACAACAGAATTGATGTATTAAAAAATTTCACTAAGAAAAGAGAAACAATTTTAACAATAATATGAAAAAGATAAGTTTTACTAAATTTTGTCATTCAAAACAAGATTTGGGGAAAATTCTATAATGCAGGGCTTTATAGACAATTTCAATTTTAGTTGACCTTTGACAACTAAATATTTTCATTTATTAGCCAATAGTAGAAAAGTTACTAGACAAACACATGAAATATTATTTGACTCTAATCTTATGGGTAAACCAACAATTCAAAACTTATGGATATAATCTATTTCACTTTGAATTACTTTTTCTTGAGCATAAAAGTTTCTTGAATTTCTTTAGACATTTTTTAAACAGCCTTGTAAAAACAGTAGAGTATATTGTTCTATTTTCTATTCTATTAAACCTTTTATTGTGGAAATAATTTGTCGGCTTGTTTAATTAAAAAAAGGTTGAAAATACATTTATCAGTAAGTATTTGGAAGACTGTTGGTGAAAAAAAAGTTGCCAAAAGGGAAAAATCACTTGCAATGTAGAGCCCTGTAATGGATTCTGGATTTTCAAAATAGAAATAATTGTACAGGGTTATAATTTAAGCATTTTTGAAACAAGTAAAATAGGCCTAAACTAAAGATTCTCAAAAGGATAAAAATTTCACTCAGAATTTGTGGGTGAACTACTCATCTCACATCAGATAATTAATCATACTACAAATATTATAATCACATACTTTACAAAATTAACGAAATGAACCTATAGTTAATCTAAAAATATCAACTAAAAACAATCATTACTATCTATTATGATTATTCAGAAAAGCAAAACTAAGTTATTTTTCTATTTTTCAAAGAATTAAATACTAATAAAGCTATTTTTGCTAATATCTTGTCATTGACAGGAAAAATGGAAAAAAGATTAATTTAGAAAATGATAAATTTAAGCAAAAATAAAATTATTTTTAAATAAGTTACCATCTTTTACTAAAAATAATCTATTCCCAAATGAGATATGAACACTTGTTTTATGAGTTTTATTCAGTTACAGCTGCAAATTTCAAACCTCATCTTTTAGGTGATTATTGTTGAGAGAGTTAATAAAGCTTCTGAATTGCTAGAGGATTTTATCAAAATGAAAAATGTTGATCTTAAAGTAATAAATAATATTTGATAAAACTTACTTGGGATTCTGTAAACAATGCATTGCTAACAGAAATTGAGTCAGACTTTTTAGTTGCAACAATGCCAGTTTTGCCTAGAGAAAAAGAAAAAGAAAACCATCTTAAGAATAGTAGTTTCATGAAAGTATATTAGCACTGCTAGTATTGTTAGGTGCCCGATACCAGTTTGGAAAGCTACCAAAGTTTACCTGCATGAAGGAAGAATCAAGAACGAATTAAGACAAGCTATTATACAACACAAGGCTATGCCACTGCAGCTACCTGGTTGTTGCATGTAGGCATTTACTTACACACAATGCCAGACCTAAAAAAAGAGTTGAAGGAGGAAAAAGACAGACAGAAAACATGGGAAGGGGTATTATATATATTTAAAAAAAAAGAATCCAAGAAGCATGCAAAAAAGTTTCAGAATATAGAGTTAGGGAAGTTATCACATATATAAAGTAATTATTATTATTTGAAATAGAAAAATGAATTGTAGCATTTCAAGCTGGAAAGACAACCAGATTGAACTAAAAAGAAAAAAAAAGAAACCTCAAGTAAAAAGAGGATGGATTAGTGGCAGAGAGAGGAAAAACCAAGCATCCACTTTTGAAATCAAATCGAATGAATGTTTAACAAGAACTTCTAAAAGATTGTTTATTACTAAGATCTTGTTCAATAACAGAATGTAGATTAAGTAGACAGAATGGAACCAAATTAAGAAATTCAGAATTCAATTAAAAGAAAGAAGAGATATTTGAAGAGGATGAGAAAATAAAGAAAAATCTAGATATATAAGCAAAGAGTAATGTCTTGAAAGCGAAATGGGAATATTACCAATCAAGGCTAGTAAGCATTGAGAAGGTTAAAAGCACAAACAAAAAGCTGGAAGAAAGAAGATTGGATTAAAAAAAGAGATTTTTATTAAGTGTGAGTAGGTAAAAAAAAACAACAACAAAATATTAGTAGATTAACTAGAGGAGCAACTCAAAAGGTGATTGATTGATGCATAAACTAAAACATTGAGTAATGATGAGTAGAAAGAAGTATAAAATAATGAAAAAAAGAGAAAAAAAAAGCAATCATATTCTTAATCAATCTGTTTAATAAAGTAAAAACAGAGAACATGGCACACATTATTCTTTAAAAACATATCAATAGCAAGTTTTTTGTATCATCAATCAATAATATTCAGTAGAAATAAATGGTTAAAATCTTTGTTTTTTTTTACAAAGAATATTAGTATGAAATGCATAAGGATATCTAGAATTTATGAAAAACAAATTGCATTTTGTAAATGAAAATTTCTTATAAAGAAACTGGTTTCCTAAACCAACATTTTATTGTGTATGTATAAGTTGTTTTTATTTCTGATCATTGCACAAAAAACATCATTTGTTACGGCTGAGTCAATGCATAAAATAAAAAAAAATGTGATGCTTTTGAAACTTGAATTTAACAATTATTTAAAAGAAATATAGTCAGGCATGGCTTTGAACACAACATTTTAATTATTATATGATGTATTTAAATTTTTAAAAAAATATATATTATTGCCTTTTTCTTCATAAAGTTGATTGTTTTTGTTCATTTTTGTCAGATAAATGATTGCAAACCTTTAAATTTAATGTTTTATTAAATAGTAACCAACTCTTTTTTTCATTCTATTTTCTCTGTTGTTCTTACAAGTATTTTAATTCCTGGGTTTATTAACCAATTTCCCCTCCAAGAGGATTTTGGTATTCTATACCATCATCCTGTGGCTATTTTAGGCTTTAGCTATTTATACAAACAGAAGTGTATATTCTAATGCTTGTTCAATCATATTCAGAAGACATTTAAATGAACTTAACATTTTTATAGACTGATTCAACAAGAATAAAACTTGTATTTTATAAAATATACTAGTAAATCTTTAAAAATTACATTAAAAATATTAAAGCAATGATCAACTAATATAATGAAAAAGGTTTTAGTAAACAATACTTCCAAAAATATTTGAATATTAATTGAATTTGTTGAGTGTAAAGACAACTTCTATAGAATAAGTTGATGGATCTATTTTTAAGGAAAATATGAGTTTTATCATTGGGCCACATAGCAAACTATTTTCTTACTTATTGTTGACTTAATTATATAAAGTCTATTTTAATTAATGAAGAATGAAAATAGATATATAATCTGCTAAATACACCCTCAATAAAATGAATTATCACAGAAATTATATTATATTTTTCAAAAAGAAACACTAAATGATCTATTTTTTTAAAACAAAAACATCAAAAACAAGTTAAATCAAAATTTACATATCTTTCACTATTCTTAAAGCACACACATATCGTTTTATCAGTTTTTGTTAAATGTTGGAATTAATTTTTCTTAATATATTTAATGTACATTCACATTTATTCTACTGATTTAATATAAAGATACTTTGCATAAGGATTTGAACTAACAGTACTGCTTATAACAAAAGTTGAGTTCTAGTTTCATCTCATATCAATAAATATTTTGAAATAATCTTCATGCCAAAGTCTGGATCATGTGTAGTATTATTTCTGTTAAGTGAGGAAACAACAGTCAATAACTACAATAAAGTAAGAACTAACTTTGCTGGAAAGATGTATTGTATCAATAGAACTCAAGAAAAATATTTTAAGACAAAATGGCACTATAACAGTAGAAATGAAATCCAATTGTCAATTGAATTAACATTGCAACAAGCAAAGAAGAGAAGTGAGATTGGAAACAATTGGAAGCTTGGGTAATCAATTTGAACATATACATGTATAAAACAAATAAAATAGAGCATGCTGAATTTCACTCACACACACACACACACACACACACACACACACACACACAATAAGCTGTAGTGAGAAAACAAAGCAAATTTGTAGAAGTGTGGGTCTTTTTTCGCTAAGTTGTCCAAAATTTGGAGTGAATCAAAGTATGATAGCAGGACAATAACAACTACAAAACATGCCCAAGATAGAAATGGGAAATTAAAAGCAGCCATTGAAAATATTCTATTCTTTCATAATTCTGTAAATAAAGGACAGAATGCAGATAAAAAAGTTTCAAAAAGTTAGAGTAGAGGAGATAGGGTAAAATGTAAGTAAACACATACACACACACACACAGACAGACACAACTGAATAGAGAATATATGTATTATGATAAACAAAAGCATGTACAACAGTACCAAACAAGAATGAGACATAACATCAGGAAGAGGATAAAGTTGCATTGCTTAAACTCTACATGTGACATAGATATAATAATGTACTAAGACAGGCAAATAGTTGCACCCACCCCTCTAAAAAGCAAAAAACACAACAATAAGCAAATAATTCTTATTAAATTAAATTAAATGAGTAGTTATAGTAGTAGTAATAATAATAATAATAATATAAATATAGAAATGATCAGAACTCTGGAGTATAGATACCTGAACTGAACTGGGAAGGATGGAAGGATGCAATGACACAAGTCAAGATTTGGCCTGATAAATAAATGGACATTTGTGATTGAAGATTCCAGAAGTTATCATCAACAGATTACACTGGGGAACACTCAATATGTTGCATTTAAAGAAAGACTTGTTTTTAGTCAATTTAAGTGTGCTGAGATCAAATCTGAAGCTAGTTTTTTTCTGCAAGCTACAGATTTTCTGCAATCTTTGATTTTTATTAAAAAAAGAAAAAAAACGAGCATTATTATAGGATATACTGAAGTATATACTGATTTGTGGCTGACATTGCAATAATGTCAGCCACAAATCAGTATATTTAACAAGGCAAAAGAAACAGAACAATAAAATGTGATTTTAGATTAAAGTACACCATTGTTAGAAGTGCCAAAAGTTTTTCTGGAAGAGTTTCTCAGAAAATAGTCTTTATCGCAACGTGAGATAAGCGTCATTCACAACGTTTTTCAGATAAGAGTCAATCACATCTAATAACGCTTATCACTTTCTGTCTGTACAGTATTTTAGTCAGGCAGGAATTTGCGTTTGTAACTTTTGCGTTTGTACACTTCATCTGGACAATCTCGTTTAATACTCCAGCAGTAGTCGGCCATCATACTTTTGTCCCAGCGACCTTGGTAGCATTCTTCCATGATCTTTAGGTCTTGGTGGAACCGCTCTCCTTGTTCGTCACTCACAGCCCCCAGGTTTTCAGGGAACTGGTCAAGATGGCTGTTCAAAAAATGAAGCTTGATGCTCATGTTGCACCTGAGAGCACGAAAAGCGAGGAGCATTCTGTTCACAAGTTCATTGTAGTTCTCTGCCTTTTTGTTTCCAAGGAAGTTCTGAACGACTGCCACAAAGGATAACCATGCTGCCTTCTCCAAGGCGGTCATCTTAGCAACAAACTGATCATCACGAATGAGGGTTGGAATCTGTGGGCCATTGAACACACCTGCTTTGATCTTCTCGAACGACAACCCTGGTATAGCTGTGATGATTGGAAACATTCACCTTCGGTATCCAGTGCCTTGACAAATTGTTTCATCAAACCTAATTTGATGTGCAGAGGAGGAAAGATGATCATATCTCTGTTAACAATTGGGTCATGTGTGATATTTGGCATGCCTGCTTCAAGGGTTTCACGAACAGGCCAGTCCTTCTGGACCCAGTGTCTGTCTCGTGCTCGACTGTCCCACATGCAGAGGTAACATGGAAACTTGGTGAAACCTTTCTGTTGACCAAGAAGGAAGTTTACCATTTTCAAGTCTACACAAATGATCCAGTTGTGCTCACGATATTTTAAGAAGTCCATGACCATTCTGATGTCATCATAGTCTTCCCGCAGATGGACTGAATGACCGACAGGCACTGCTCCATAAACATTGCCATTATGCAAAAGAACACACTTGAGACTGCGTTTAGAACTGTCTAAAAAGAGCCGCCATTCAGTTGGATCATAGTGAGGAACACCCAGTTCTTTGAGAAGACCTGGGATATCATGGCAGTAAACAAACTGTCTGTCTTCTGAAAAGAAGGTCACAAAAAGCTGGTCACGCTTTCTGTAATATGACACTTTAACAGTGTGATCAACAAGATTTTTGCCTTGTAATCTTGATGCCAAAAGCTCAGCTGCTTTCTTTGAAAGACCTAAATCCCGAACTAAGTCATTCAGTTCAGTCTGGTGAAGAGGCTTGGGGACTGGGGGAGATTCAGTCTCTGAAGAACATTCCTCGGTTTGTTCCCACTCAGGTTCTGGCAATTCATTCTCACAA
>JAYKTE010000079.1:56890-70751 GCA_036873565.1 Xipholeptos notoides
TCTCCCTAGAGAAATTGTTTTTATTTTTGTTTAACTTGATAGAACTAATATTTTGTTTTTTTCCTTCTGCCTCTTTTTCTGGAGCCCTTTTCCTGTTCCCCTCTCTCTGTCTCTCTTTTTGCCCTTCTTTCTCAAATTTCTCTCTGTTCCCTTTTTGGCTTGTTCCAAGAGGAACCATTTTGTTCTCCTCTGTTAACCTCCTTCTGACCAAAATTAAAACTGTCAAATCAACATCTCCCTAGAGAAATTGTTTTTATTTTTGTTTAACTTGATAGAACTAATATTTTGTTTTTTTCCTTCTGCCTCTTTTAAGGCACCCAAAATTCAATTTATCTTTTCTTTTTCTCACCCCCCCCCCCATCCATTATAATAAAAAAAATTTTTTCTATTCTCTATTTCTTGATATTTCTCTTAATCTTTTTCTATTTTACTTTCTATTGTGAGTCCTCCTTGCACTTGAAGTCTGTTTTTGTTTCATTTTCAACCATTATTTCGTTTTCTCTTCCAATATTTTTTTTAAAAATTCTTCCCTTTTTTTTTTTTTTTTTTTTTCTTAAATCTTTTTGTGAGATTTTTTTTTTTTCGACATAAAGCTCTTTAAACCATCCAGATTTTTTTTTAATATCACCGCCACCTCTGCCCTGACACACTGGGCATTTTTTTTTTATTGATTTCAAAATTGAATTTCTCTCTTCTTCCTTTTCCTCTCTCCATCTTTGTGCATAATTTTTTTTATTTTTTAATTCCCTCCTTCTTTCTGTTTTTTGTCTTTTTTCCTTTTTCTTTGTGATTTCCCTCCCTTTTTTCCACATGTGACACTCCTCTTCCTCCTTCTTTCCCCTATTCTCCTCCCTCTTTTCTTCTCTTTGCTCCTGTTGTATCAGCTAATTGGATGTTATTAATTAGTCTGACAGACAGGACTATTGATATAATTCCTGTTTATAAGAGAAGACAATGGTACCATCAACCTTTTCTACTCCTCCTATCTCTCTCCGCCTCTTCCTTCTAATTCATGCAAAGTAGTTCCTTTATGTATGTATGTGTGCCTGTATCACACACATACTCTCTCTTTCTCTCTGCCAATTATATTGTTTTCCAGACTATGCATTGTGAAGAAACATAAAATCGGACAAAATTAAAAAATTAGTGGAATAACAAGATTTAACAACAAAAATTATAAAATTCAAAGTGAAATAAAATCGAAAAAAGAAAGAAAATACATTAAAATTTCAGTTATTCTTATCTACACATCTCTTCTATCTTTATTGAATTAAGACCTTGAAAATAGTTTTTCACTTGAACTGAAAACATGGGATTTTTATTAATGAAATTTATTTCATTAAACTTTAAATTCTTATGATTTGTTCATTGCATTTTTAGGTTATTGTTAATGCCCTTATCTTTATTATTGTAATTATTATTTTCATAACAGCTCAAAAACTATAAAAAACAAATTATCAAAACTCATATCAAGAATTCTTAAAAATAGTCTTACGATTTTAGTTAAATGTTATTGTACTAATCTTTCAGAGTATACTATTTTTTTTAAATCAGAAAAGTTTGATATTGTCCAAAGAATTATGTCTATTTAATGTTCAAACTTTAGCCCTATAAAAAATATTTTTATGCAAAGATTTTTGAAGATGGTTTGTAAGAAGGAAAGCTACAAGTAATTTTGAGGTGAACTTAACCTTTGTGAAGTCTTATACTGTTTGGGGAGGGGGTCAATCAGTGCCTAGCGATAAAAATGAAATCAATGATCAGTTTAAGAAGTTGATCTAATTTTTCAATAAAAATCCTGATTTTCTATCATAAATGTTACCTTTGTCAGGAAACCCAGGAACTTTGAGAGATAGATTTCTTTTTGTTTACTTTTTGTCTTATAACCATTAGGAAAGGTATGAAATCTAATTCTCACAGCCATAGGTTAAACAGTGCAACTTCTGTTCCCTCATAACCTGTTAACAAAAATGTTTATAAAATGATAACTGCTCTCTGCATTTAACAATTGTAAAGCTTGAACCTATTAAGTTCTCATAATTAGTCAATGATCAAGGCTTTTTTTACTTACATAAATACTTGCAGTTATCTAGATTTAATTTTTTGAATTTGCTAAAATCATTTCTCAAGTTTTACCAACCCAAATCTTACTTTATTAATTACTAATATTTGCATTATTCTCTTATTACTTTGCAATAATTCTACTTGTGAGTATAAAATCAAGATTCATTATGCAACGTTCTAAGTTAATGTGAAAACTGTAATTTGACATGACTCTGATTGGCTAAATTTTTACATTGGATCTGAATGGAAAATTAGATTCCATGAGGGGTCAATGTTTTAAAATAGTTGCAAAACATTTTAAGGAATTAATTTCATGATTTTTTTTTTCTCTTTCTCTTTTTAGGTAATGGTGAAAATCAAGAACATCTCCTTATGTGTCCATATTGCAACTATACCAGCATAAGTGAGATGAGAATTCAGAGCCATGTTCTTTCTCAGCATCCCACTCAGAAATCTCCAACACAGACAATTTCTTCCACTTCTGCTGTCCCAGCTCCACAAGCACCTCCTCCCCCTCCTCCTTCATCATGCCCCCCATTGGAGGTGCGCTGTCCCTTGTGTCAAGATGATTTCCGAGAGAAAGCACCCTTAGAAAAGCACCTGATTCAAGTGCACAATGTGTCCCCAGAAGGGATGCACCGTCTACTTACCATGGTTGACCAAGATTGGCTGAATAGTAAAACTGCTACTGCTAATAGTAATGGTAGTGCCAGTGGTATTAATACAACTACCAATAGCACAACTTCTGGAAATGCTTCCAAAAATCAAACCCCTGTCTCTAATGTTCCCTCTTTAGAAGATTCAAGGGACTTTGATATGTTTGATGCGGAAGAGGCTTGTTTAAATGAAGATGGTAAGGGAAATTTACATTTTTTTCTTTTTTCTTTTTTTTTTTATTGATAGCCTTTTGAACTTTTCTAACCAGGGGTTGCAATTATTTGTGTCCAATCCCTTCAGGGTCAATAGGATATTTGTTCAAGATAAGCGTTTTTCTTAATATTCTGTACAAAAAGTAATTCTAAATTCATGGAAAATAGATAAGAAATAAAATTTCACTTTTTCCTTGGTCTTTAACCAAATCGCTTCTATGCAAATTATGGACTTGTCCAAAACCAATACAAGGCTTTCTTTTTTTCTATTTGTCTTCTAATAAATAAACTTGATATTAGTAATTATTAGAACTTGAATTCTTTTTATTTTATTTGAAAGCTATTTTGGACTGAGGAAATACATCTCAAAAATTAAAAAAAAAAAATTGGTTTTAAATTTAAATAATGCACCGTCTATGAAAACAAAGAATTATTTTCTTTCTTTCTTTCTTTCCAGCCATTGATACCTCGGCATTGAGTGAAAAGGAGTTAGAGGACCAATTCCGATGTCAAACTTGCACACAGACCTTCAACAACATAGATGCCCTCTATACTCACCAAAATGAGTTAGGTCACCTTGAACTGAAGCAAACACCACGTGGTCCTGGTTATCTATGCTGGAAGAAAGGCTGCAACCAGTATTTTAAAACAGGCCACTCACTCCAAGTTCATTTCCGAGAAATCCATACCAAGAGGCAGCAAATTTCTATATCTGAACGCCATGTCTATAAATACAGATGCAATCAATGTAGCCTTGCTTTTAAGACAATCGAAAAACTCCAACAACACTCACATTATCACCTGATCAGGGAGGCAACCCGATGTAGTATCTGTGGGCGCAGTTTCCGGTCGACCCTGGCTCTTCAAAAGCACATTGAGATGGCACATTCAGATGGGCTAGATTCATCTGCAGTTGAGACTGACCTTGTGAATGCACAGAGCCCTGGCTGGGGCAACACCCCGACCATTGGCACTAAATCGGAAAAGCTAACTAGTGATCTAGCCACCTCCTCTATCTCCTCCTCCTCCTCACATCCTAGTTCAATGAGTGGGTTAAATATTTCAGCGGCAGTGACTTGCAAAAGCCCATCCCTAGAGTGTAAGGCATCAACCTCGACCTCTGAACCTTCTGGATCTCTGCTTAACAACACATTGATAAAGACGGAACCCTTGGAACATTGCGAAGGTGAAAAGCTTATGGCCACCTTTGAGAGTAGTATAGACTCCAACATGGGCATCATGAACGGGGATACTAAGTTGGATTCCTCAGACATGTTGCTGGACGAGTCTGTACCAGGCGAGGCTGACGAGGGCAGTTTGGACAGCGTGTCAAGTTCATACAAGGAACAACAGTTCATGGAAGACTATATTAATAGTCAGGCAATCGCTGAAGGAAGCTACGATGATCCACAGCGCAAATTCAAGTGTCATCGTTGCAAGGTAGCATTCACCAAACAGAGTTACTTGACTGCCCATAATAAGACCCTACAGCACCGGAAAGGAGACAAACTAAGTTATCTTATGGAAAAATACCTGGATCCTAATCGTCCTTATAAGTGTGATATATGCAAAGAGTCCTTCACGCAAAAAAACATTTTGTTAGTACATTATAACTCTGTATCCCATCTTCACAAACTCAAGCAGTCGCAGCAGTTGAGCAGCCTTCCTCTGCCCATCCTCCCACCATCAACCACTCCGACAATGTCCTCCACACCTTGTCCCACCTCTACTAGTTCTTCGAGCTCCAGAGTCACTGCTGCAACCGCCACAGCTTCTTCCACTTCCTCCACTTCCCCCACCTTGTGCCCCTCATCACTAGTGGTCGCTGATTCGGAGAAAAAACCTTACCGCTGCAATCTGTGCAAGGTTGCATACAGCCAAGGTTCCACTTTAGACATACATATCCGTTCCGTTTTGCACCAAGCAAGGGCTTCTAAACTGCCGGAGTTTGCCATGTCCGGACAACTAGACCTCTCTTTACCCCTCATTGAGCAGCCAGAAGTGCCAAAGTCCCAGAACCCAACACCACAGCAACAACAGCAACAGACGTCAGCTCCTTTCCCTTCATTACCTCATCAGCAAACACCAGTCATTCATTCGGGACCTCAGCAACTCCCGATTCAAATTCCATCACTATCTCCACATGCAAAGCAGACCCCCCTCCCAGAGATTCTTCAAAAGAAGCCGTCGGCCCTGGCAACCTTAAACAATTCTCTTCCTCAGCCTCCTCCTCCTCCACTGCTCTTCTCTCACCTCGGCAACCCCTTGCCAGCAATTCCCAACATGCTACCTGTTTCATCCTTATCTACAATGACCTCATCAACTCCTCAGCCAGAATTTTCCATTGCGTCTTCAGCTTCTGATGCACTGACCACATCTACAGTTTCTTTCAGTGGACAACCGGGTGCAGTCTTTAGCGTTGCTGATTTTGGCATCAATGCGTCACACCACGATGACATGTCGATGAAACTCGCAGAGAATCACCACCACCACCAACACCACCACCACCACTCGACAGGGTGTGATTTCCCAATGTTGCCAAACATGAACATTGGCATCTACTCCTGCTCAAACTGCAACTCTGTGTTCAGCAACCACGAGACTCTTCTGCAGCACCAGCAGAACTTTGGCTGCATGCAGCCGTCCGGAACAACCAGTCCGGTTCCTCAGTCCTCTCAGAGTTTCTTTAGATCGCGGAATTACATTGCTCGCTTGAAGCAGCACGTTCACCGAAACTTGTTGGAAAATATTGGCTTTGAATGCGTGATGCAATTTAATGAGTTCAACCAGCCCTCTGTGGCAGTGAAGAAAGAGAACTCCGCTGAGAATGGCAAGAAAACGGAGGAAGAAGAAGAAGAAGAAGAAGAAGAAGAAATGGAAGAATCAGGGGAAGCACCATCTTTGTCGATGTCAGCTCCCCTCTCCTCCTCCTCCTCCTCTGAACAACAACAACAGCAGCAGCAGCAGCCGCAGCCGCAGGAACAATCAGACAAGGAAAATCCTCCTCTTCCAGAGAAGCCTCAAATAGAAGTGTCGAAGACCGATCTTCCCGAGATCAACAAAAGTGTGTGCAACTTCTGCAGCAAGGAATTTTCCAGCGTCTGGGTGCTGAAGGCTCATCAGGAAGAAATTCACAGAATAATGGTTCCTATTGAAGCCGTGGAGGAATTTGGATCCCGGTTCAGGAGCAGCTACGAGAAGCGGCAACCGAAGGATCCGGAACCTCTGATGACCCCTGCAGCCGCGGCTCAGCCCATTCCTCCTCCTCCACCTCCGCCGCCACCTCCCCCCGTTCCTACCCACATTCCTCCCACTTCCCATGGCTCGTCTTCCCAGTGTGTACCCGTGTCCTTGCCCACAACACAACCACCACCATCATCATCATCATCATCCACATCATCCCAAGTGAGCGAGAAGGTTCTACCCGGGCAAGACCTCCCCATGCCCCAGAATCCACTAGACTTTACTCAGATGATGCCCGTGTTTAACATGATGCACATGCCCGTACCAATGAATATGAATTTGGCTATGGGGATGCATCCACCCCTCATGCCTATGATGATGCCACCAACCCTTGAGGGTGGTTTTATCCCCCCAATGACCATGATAGACCCTAATTTTCTTGCGGCTCAGCAACAGGCCCAGCATGCCCAAAACCAGAAGCGAGCTCGGACGCGTATTAATGATGAGCAATTGAAGATATTGCGTGCTAACTTTGACATTAACAATTCCCCCAGTGAGGAGCAGATTGTGCAAATGTCTGAACAATCGGGGCTGCCTCAAAAAGTGATCAAACATTGGTTTAGAAACACTCTCTTCAAGGAGCGTCAGCGGAATAAGGACTCCCCTTATAACTTTAGCAACCCGCCACAAACAACAATCAATCTTGAGGAATATGAGAAGACCGGAAGGATTCCCTCTCCGAGTGAGCAGGACCTGGAGTCGGAGTACAAAGAAGAGTTGAAAAGCCAATATGATGACCAATTAGATGACTGTGACCTCCAGGGTAGAATCAATCAAGTTAATAATGAGGCTGACTTCCCTTGTACTGTCACTTCTGTGCCCATGACCTTCCCTGCAACATTGCCCATCCCATCACCATTAATCAACCACATCCCACAGACAGTACCAAATCATATCACCTCCACACCACTTGGTCCCCGTCATATTCCGTTGGAGTTTCAAGAAAAAAATGATTATTTTGGTAATAGCAGCAATAATAGCAACAGTAGTGGTAGCAATAATTCTCAGGGCGGGTCTGGCAAGCGAGCAAACCGCACACGTTTTACAGATTATCAAATCAAAGTGCTACAAGAATACTTTGAGCAAAATGCTTATCCCAAAGATGATGATCTGGATCACTTGTCTAAACTGCTGAATCTTAGTCCTCGTGTGATTGTCGTGTGGTTTCAGAATGCCCGCCAGAAAGCTCGTAAGATCTATGAGAACCAGTCTCCGGCCGATTTGAAGGACGATGGTTCTGGCAACTTCAATCGCTCTGGTCCCAATTACCAGTACCAATGCAAGAAGTGTCATTCCATTTTCCCCCGCTATTATGACTTGATGAAGCACCAGAAGCGCCAGAATTGCCAAGAGGGAGAGAAGACCAGTACGTCGAACGCAACAATTGACGAAGATAGCAACTCTACTGTGACGTCACACGAAGAGTCAGTCCATACAGAGTCGGGTGAAATCCACGCAGCAGAATTGCCGAAATCAATTTCAGCGATTGCCAATAGCAATTGCAATTCCTTTAAAGAGGTTACAGCAACCTCTACCGTCATGGCTGTCATGCCCAGTGGCGGTGTGTCTACAACCTCTTCAGCGCCCCTTGCTATGAGCACGAGTAGTACGTCTTCAGTGCTGAGCTCTCCTCCTACACCCACCCCAATATCCTGTGTTGGTATAAGCAACAGCTTGCCCACATCTCTTACCAGCGGTCCAGCCAGTAGTAGCAGTAAATCAGAAATACATAAGTGTGAAAAGTGCAATTTGATGTTCCCTAAATTCGAGCAGTGGCAGGAGCACCAAAAAGTTCATTCCTTGAATCCAAATCTGTTTGCTAACTTCCCTAATGATAATGCATTTGGTCTCTTGCAAAATATTGCCCCAACGCCACCACATCAGCAGCAGCAGCAGCAGCAAATTCCGCAGCCACCACCGCCGCACTTGCAAACTATGCTGCATGATAAAATACTGACGCCGATAAAACGCAAAGCTGACGAAGAGGAAGAAGAAAGAGATCAGCCTAGAGATAAGCGCCTGAGAACAACTATTTTGCCTGAGCAGTTGGATTATCTGTACCAAAAGTACCAGATTGATTGCAACCCCAGTCGGAAACAGTTGGAGACCATTGCATCTGAGGTGGGGTTGAAGAAACGTGTTGTGCAAGTATGGTTCCAGAACACGAGGGCCCGGGAGCGCAAGGGTCAGTATCGTGCCCACCAGCAGCTCATTCACAAGCGCTGCCCGTTCTGTCGAGCCCTGTTCCGTGCCAAATCGGCCCTCGAGTCTCATCTGGCCACCAAGCACCCTGAGGAAATGGCGAAGGGCGAGATCAACATTGATAACATTCCCGATGCCACCGTTGACTCCACGCCACCGCCGCCTCCCCCACCCCCTCCTCCTCCTCCACCGCCAGTCTCCCAAGCACCGTCGTCTTCATCCCTGACCGGTAACCCAGACCTGAGCAAATTGCTTTCTCCGACTAATATGCAACCGTTTCTGCCTTTCATGCCGCAGGGTAACATGGGAATGAGTTTCACTGGCCTCTCCGACCCCTTGCAAACATCAATGCGACAATTTTGTGAGGCCTCGTTCAAGAAGTTCATAAGCGAGCTCAGTGCCGCCAGCCACGGGCAACGTCCACAGCAACCAAGTATTGAACCGCCGCAGAATAAGGCAGCAGCCAGTGAACCGGAAAAGAAGCCCTCTCGTGTCATGGAGAATAAAAACTCAGAAGACAATGATGCTCCCTTGGATCTAAGCAAACCTATACGAGTAAATACTGACTGTGAAAAAACTTCATCAGATGGTCCGTCAACTGACGTTAGTGAGAGAAGCATGGACGGTTACTTACGCAGACATAGCCTTGATGATTCGATATCTGAAACACATTCCGAAAGCCATGAGATGGAGGGTTGTGACGATTCGAGCGGTATGATAGAAAACAGTCCGTCATCACCAGCGAATGCCACTTCTTCTTCTTCATCATCATCCCATCCACATGGCAAGCGTTATCGTACGCAGATGAGCAGCATGCAGGTCAGAGTGATGAAGACTTTGTTTGCTGACTACAAGACTCCTACAATGGCGGAGTGTGAGATGCTGGGTAGAGAAATTGGACTCCCCAAACGTGTTGTTCAAGTCTGGTTCCAAAATGCTCGTGCCAAGGAAAAGAAAAACAAGTTGGCCTATTCGAAAACTTTTGGTACGGATGTTGACTTCTCAAAGCCGCCTGAAGAATGCACACTGTGCAACTTCAAGTACTCTCACAAATACACTGTACAGGATCACATCTTTACTAAGAAACACATAGACAATGTACGTCAGTTCATCCAATCACAGTCCAATGCAGAAAGGGAACTTGCCGATCCATCTGGAATGACCAAAATGTTGCAGCAACAGCGAGAAATTGAACGAATGCGCAAAGCCTGGGATGAAGCTTCTGTTGCTAGCTCTCCTCATCTAGCTCAGTTACAAGCAATGAGGTTAAATGCTCTTGGGTTACAAGGGACATCAAGTGGTAAGTCATCATATACCATTCAGCTATGTATATATGTTTATTTATATACACACACACACACACATATATATATATATTTATATAAATGAATGAACCATATTTATTTTTTAATTAGTATCAATAAGTAATTTGGAAATTAGCATATAGATCTATTTTATTCTTATTAGAAATCATCCAACTTCATATATATCTATATGCAAATTTCCAAATTATTTATTGATATTAATTAAAAAATAAATACGATTCATTCATTTATAATACTTTCGGAATTTAAATTCCTTTTAATTTTTACTCATGTATATTTATTTACACTACACAGACACTCACATATATATGTAGTTGATTAGCATTAACACAGCCAATAGCCTTTGTCACTGTCAATTTCTTGCATATGACATCATTAGACCAATAAGCTAATTAACTCTACACTCTCTATCACACAATAGATCACTTTATCTACATAACAAATTATTCTACTATTGGCATCTGTTTAAATTAATTCATGTTAAATCAGTATAGAATTACTTTGAATTTCAAATCCCATTCACTTTTGCAACATTTTACATTGAAATCAATGCTTTTAGAAAAGTTATGAATTTAATACAGGGAATAATAATTTTTAATAAATTTTTTTTTGTGAAATGGTTGTTTGAATAAAAAGTAGCTGTAAATATCAATATGAGGAAATCCCCCTATATTGATATTTACAGAGTACAGCTAGTGTTTTTGAAACAACTATTTCAGAAAAGAAAATCATTTGTCAAAAATTATTATTACATGAATGAAAAAAATGGTTTATAAACAAAACCAACAAACCAGATTTTAAAGAGGATGGATGATATTCACCCTTTGGACTCTGAAGGGCGACTTAAGGCAAAAGACAATACAGCCAATATTTCAGCCCTTTATGGTCTTCTAATAGAATAGTTCTGATTGGCTAGTTGGTAATTTTGCTAAGTCAGGCTCCAAAGGGTTAATCCAATGTTGTCAAAAGTTTAGCCAGTGTTTTTTCTGTGTTTAATTGTTGTAAACAAACCCATCTTAATTTGTCTCTTCTCTCTATATAATAAACTAAGCTCTAATCTAGTATTTATTTCCCTTTATTTCCACTCTCTCTTTATAGCTTTCAATACTCCTTTCAATGCCAGCTCTTTTTTCCCAGATGTTAAAAAAGAAGCTTTGAAAACTGAAGGAGAAAAGAAGGAGAAGGAAGAAAGTAAGTATTTTTTTCTCTCACTCTCTCATTCTCTCACTCTCTCATTCTCTCACTCTCTCTCACTACCCTACCTCCCACTTTCTATCAACACTTCTATCTCTACTTTATATTAATATCCCAGCAACTTTTATATTCCCAGTCAGCATTTATAAATGAAAATCAACTTTTAGTAGTTACAGAAGCCTCAAATGACCTATAATTTTGGACATCTATCTTACACCCATTAACATTAATAAAATCTAATAAAACTAAATCAGTTGTAAAATGGTTTTATTAGCTTGTATTTGATACTGATAAGTCTAAATTTGTTTCAGATAAAACAACTCAAAAGTTTTAGTATGAAATGTTCTAAAGGAACATTATATATCAATAAATAAAGGAAGTTAATTAGAATTTCTTCTGTTTTTCTAGCAATTTATCTATTACTTAGATATTATCTGTATTTGTCTAGTCTCACCAGACTTAGCTTAGAGGAAAGCTGGCTAACCACATTATAATTCATGTTATTAAGATGTTCTGTTATTAAAAAAAATATGTTTGAGAATAAATGCTTAGATTGTGGAGTGAGTAAAAAAAGAAAAATCCGTTACAAAGATAAACCTTTGGCCTCTACTGCCTTCAGTGATTTTAGGACCTTAATCATTCAACAGGTGTACATAAGTAGCTAAATCATTTTTAGTTGTGTAGAAGTGCATATTGGTAGAAGTCTGCCTCACTCTGAAGTCCTAGTCTTTCTTGAATTCTAAGTCTCCATAGAATTTGTAGAAACACATTCTCAGGGTTCTTCAGGGATCTTTAAATAATTCCTTTTTAGTTATGAAAAATATCTCTGCTGGTATTATGTCTTCTTGAACATATCAGTCATTTTTAATTAAATGCTTATGATTTTCTAACAATAAAGTGTTTTTTTCTGCTTCTTTCTTGGTTTGTTTTATGTTTGCTTTTTTTCTTTCATTTTCTATATTGATTTTATTCTGATTAAACACTTTTCACTGAGAATTCTTTTGCGTTAAACTCTACATTGGCAATTTTGCTGTCTAATGATGTAGAATCTTGCTTAATGTGCCGAATATTTGTTTAATTAATAGCTTGCTGACATCATACTTTGATGAGTCCCAGGTGGTCTGTAAGCTTTCAAATTTAATATTATCATTAAGACCAAATTTTGGCAATCTTCTCTTTCTCTTCGTTCTCAATGTCTGGAGACCAAATTTTCACTGTCATTCTACCAGTCTCTGTCATTATTCTTTCTCTCTGCCATTGTCTTTGTCATTTTCATTCTCGCTGTCTATGTAATTCTCTTGATTTATCTACTCTTGTTTTATTTAGTAAAAAATGTAAGTTAAAATATTAAAAGCACAATTTAGTTGTAAGCATTTGAGTTTGTAGGAGGAAGTTAGAAATGTAGAATCTTTTATTTACTTATAAACTAATGTCCATATGTAACCACAAATGTTTAATATATAAGGCATACACTTTTTTCTCTATTTCTCTTTCTCTCCCCTTCTTCACATGTATCAGTATTTCAATTTCCCTTTTTACTTCTAATCTCCCACTCTTTTTCTTCTCTTTTTTTTATATTCAATCTATATTCCCTTTTCATTCAGTTTCTCCCCCCTCTTCTATGTACTTGTTTCTTGGATTTATCTAAACAGCTGTTTCATAGCATCTGCACAATTTAAATTGTAAAAATTCAAACAAATAAACAAACTTGTTCCTCTTCAGACTCAATAAAATTGATTCAGTATTCTTTTCTCATTCTTATTTTTACACTTAGCTCTAATGCAACATACTTGATAATTCAGATCCAACTGAACTACTCGTACATTTGTTTTCTTTTCTTTTTTACAATCACCAATAAGTTTTTACTAAATAGTTTGAACAAAATTCAATCTTGCCTGGTACTTGATAATAAAGAGTTATCAAATACCAGCCAAAATTGAATTTAGTTCAAACAATTTTTGTTAATTAGATCCAAATATTTATTTACATGACACTCTCTTTATGAACCCTTTCCATATTCAATATAGAGAGTCTCTATAAAGTCTGTGCAACTTTAAATTATAAACCACTTAATATATTATTTCTAAAAATTTACATTCACAGAAATCTAGTGAATATAACAAAAGTATTAAAAATGTGTATAAGTAATTTAAAAAACAACAAAACAGCATTCAAATAAACGTTTAATTTTTTTCTTTTCAGCCCAAAGTCGACGAGACCCTGCCAATTTCCTTTCTCCGCAGTTGATGTCTCCTTTCACTGGATTAGGATTTGAGCCAAGCTTAATCCCAAATCTTTATACTGGATTTCCAAATTTTTTCTCTGGAGTGAATCTGCCTCTATTCCAGTTTGGTTTAATGCCTGGTAAGCATCCATTTTTTTCAAATTTTCCTTTACTATCGGAAAAAGAAAAATAATAAGAAGAAGAAGAAGAAAAAAAAATTTCTTCCTCTCCCTCTCAACAAAAATAATCCTTTCCACGGTGATTAATTTTTTCTCCGATGTAATCATCAGTATATCTTTCCTGGTTTTCAGATCAGAAGTTAATATCACGCAATCAATCGAACAGCAATTGTCACTTCTTTGATCGGGATTATATAACAGTGGAAACTGGAGAATTACTTTGTAAGCTAACAACCACGGATGATGGTTTTTATGATTTGTTTGAATCAAAAAAGAAAAAAATGTTACATACCATGAAAGATTTAGACATTTCTTGTTCTATCTTAAAGCTGTCAGAAATTATTATCATCATTATTATTATTATTATAATTAATTCTTCATGTTTTTTAATTGTTTTTAGATTAATGTCAGGAAATGATTGAAAATTGAATTTCAGTGTTTATGGCATTATCAACTTTTTGGGTCAATAATTATTTTTTATAAATCTTTTTGATTTGTCAACATAATGTTTTGAATGACATAAGTTGCACTATTTAATCCATAGCTCGAGGGAATAAGGTG
>JAYKTE010000079.1:75146-85947 GCA_036873565.1 Xipholeptos notoides
ATATATTCATATACTTATATTTTATTTTAATCTGACCATTGTTCACCTTTCAATCAGGCTTAGCATTTTTCTCTTATTTGTACTAAGTTTTAGGAATCATTTTAAAAACAGTTTGAAAGTTCTAACTTCTAGCCTCAAAATTGAAATAGACACTCTACATCTAAAGATAAACAAAAGATGTGGTCTTGGTTGAAATCAAAGGATATTAAAAAATCTATAACCACTATAAATCTAATAAAAAAAAAATGTAAACATATTTAAGCTTCAATTTATGATTGTTCTAGAATAGAAATAAATGATTCAACCCTAATTGTTTGATAGAATTATTTTTAAAAAGAAAGACTTAATTGCATTTCTGAGCCAAAGATAATTTTTGACTGTTAATTCCAGCTGTGATTTTGAGAAGATTCACAAGCAGATCATTGGCAAACTGAAGGATAATATCATGAGAAAAAATAGAATGAAAGAAAGAAAAAAAAAGTTAAAAGGAGGAAGAAGAAGGAAATAGTTTCAACTGATTTGAAGTTGAAGTATTTCTTTAAAAAAATGAAATGATGACAAAAGAATATTATTAATAATTATTTTTAGATATTTGTTGTGTATTTGAAAAGCCTACAAGATGTGTTTGTATGATTTGTAGGTCAAGTTTTACTTAACAGAAAAAAGCAGAAATAAAAAAAGAAAGCAAAAGATCTAAACAAAAAAATAGCCATACAACCAAACAATGAATTTGCTGATTTTTTTTTTTCTAATTCAGAATCATAAATAAAATTAGGATGGCGTGTTAGGCCATAACATAAAAAAGTTTCATTTTTCTCTATCCAGATGTTGAGGTGGTAAAAAGAAATAGGGTGTGATATAACAGATTTGTAGATTTCTGAAAGCAGTCTGAGGTAAAAGAAAGAGCTTAGTCAGCCTCAGTTTGAACTTCTTAAATAAATCCCCAGTCATTCAATCTCCAGAAACAGCAAATGAGTTTGTAGATCTTTCAAAGAATTTTTTTCAAAGCTGTCAATTATTAGACTCATCATTTGGAGTTCTTAGTTCTTTTTCTGCTTCAGTCTTTTTCTTTTTAATCATAAAAAGGAGAGGTTGAGAAAGAAAAGTTGTTGAAAAAACACAAAAGACTTAATAAATAAACACACCACCTATGAAAGGTGGCTTTCCATGCCGCCTCTCAAGAGAAGATAAAGAAATCACACCACAAATTCTGCATGCCCTCCCAAAAATAAATATGAAATCCTGTAGGAAATATATTATGTCTTCTTAAAAATAGATCATACAAACATGACACATGCATAAAACAAATATTTTTTGTTTGTTTTGGCTTGCTTTGTTGTTTTTCTTTTGAATTGTTTTTCCCCCACATTCTCTTTCACCCACAACAATCAGCTATAGTTTGTTTTCATTTTGTACAAGAGTGGTCAATGGACCAGGCAATGGGCAGACCCCAGCATGGCTTTCTCCCCCTGCATGTACTAGGCAGGCCCTATTTTCTTAGTTATGGGGTTCTTCACCAGCGCTATCACAGCTTGCATTGTCGATGCTACATTGATATGGATATGTCCTCTTCACTTACACAATATCTTAGGTAAGTTTCTGTCTTTTTATTTATTTATAGTTTTGTCAATGTTTTGTCTTTTATTATTGTTATTATTATTAAAATGTAATGGATGTTTGCCTGCAGCTCAGCAGATTTGTAATCAGAGGCAGGGATAATCAGAAGTGCATTGTCAGTTGGCACACTCTCCATTCTGGAGAATACTATGTTCAATTGCCCCACCTAAATAGTTTTTGCTGTTTTCTTTGATCCTTGTGTCGCGGAGCAGCATCTCGTTTGCAACTGAATCTTCCATCAACATCTTTTTACTCTCATTGTAATACTCCTCTTCTTCCTCCTCCTCCTCTTCTTCTTCATCTCTTTCATGTTGAATGTGGCAGCTGGAACGAATCACATTGTCACTTGTGCTAATTTCACTGTCATTATCAGCAATCCCATTGTTCTTGCTTAGTAATTGGGCAGCAGGTGGCTTACATGGCCCTTCTTCCTCTCCACTTCCACTTAGAGAAGGACAGCGGCTATTACTGTTGCTTCTGCTGCTATTGCTATTATTGTTATTATTGATAATAGTATTGTTGTTGTTGCTGCTATTATTATTATTATTATTGTTGTTATTAATGTTGTTGTTATTGCAGCTGTCTTCATCAACGACCACATCATACTCCTCTTCGGCCATCACTTCATCATCTTCAGTTTCATTACCATTACTCTTGTGGCTGCAGTTACCATTGACCTTTTTGTCAAAAGTTTTGGACTTCACAACTGAATTGTTACTTTTAGGTTTTTGCTGTTGCAGTTCCATCAATTGCTCAGCAAAGTCTGCCATTCCATACTGCTGAGCGATGCGTAAACCTTCATCAAAAAGAGTGTCTTGCACCAACTTTGTAGCATTCTTATGAGTAGCAGTATATAAGTCACTTTTGGTAAAATCAAAATAATTTTCTCCGTCCTGAGAATCATTCAGTGGTGATGAGCAACCACTGGGGAAATTGGAGGAATCTATAATGATAAGAAGATAAAAAAATCAAATAAAGCAATTTCCATGACAAAATACTTTTAGTAGAATATATAGTAAAATAAAGCAAAATTGAAAAAGCAGAATTAAAGTGACAAAATAACGACCAAAAACTAATATTTCAAGCATTTCTTTTGTTTATTTAGATAAAAAAAATCATATATTCTTAGTTATAATTTATTTGATTTAAATATGCCAGTAGATACCTTAAAAAGATTGAGAATTTTAAATAATTTGTAAAAGTCAATATTTTTATCATCTTCTAGGAATATTTTCTGCATTAAAATAAAAAGAAATACAACAAAGTCTTTAACCAGTATTTGCTGTTCACAAAACTTGAGATTTGAGTAGCAGGGTATCAAGAGATAAATGGAAATAATTAAATATAGAAGTAGGCTAGTCTGTTAAATTATGATAATATACTGGAAAACAATATTTAAAAAATGACAGCAATTTAGTAAAAACAATATAATCGTTTTATATGACATAAGTGTTCTGTTTCTAATTAATTTTCATATCAATCTCTTTACACAATGTTGAACTTAAGTATTCATAAAACTCAATAATATTTAAGTTTGGTTGAGAGCTTCCTTAAAAAGATTTTCATTTAACAAAATTTTTGTCCAATTCTTAAAAACTTCATAAAATTCTTTACAACAAAGTTAGATATAAGAAGATAAAATCAGAGTTTAAAACAAAGAATCAAGCAATATATCCAGAGAGTAAAAACGATAAAAAATCTTTCAACTTTAAAGACAACAGCCATGATTTTCATGAATAGAAAAGAGAACAGAATCGATCAAATCTATATATGCATTTATTTTGGGGTCTTAAAAGAAATGACATCTGTGCTGGAAAAAGTAAAAATGAAATTTTTAAACCAATTTATTTTTTAGCTCACACTGATGCTCACTTATCGCATGGAAAACAATAAACCCTACCACAGAAATAATGATTTCTATCTTTTATCTTGATTATAATTTAGAAAATTAACAAAAATAAGAAAAGAATAATAATAAGATGTTTATTTTTGTTGTTTTCCTCTATCGTATAACCACAGAATTACTGAGCCTAACTCACAGAATGCACTTGGTCACTTGCCTGCTAGTAAGCTGAATCTGTACTAAACAAACTGCCTGTCTATGTTCCTGACCACTCGCTGGCATACACTAATCAAATCCCCTGCAAGATAGAATATCAGCTGTGTAGAAGAGGCCCTGCACACAAATAGCTGTAAGCTTTCAACTCACAGCACAATCGATTTAAGTATTGCTTTATACAGTTTTGAGGTTTCAGTTTTTTTAAATAGGCTTTCACTATAACTTACACACACAAACTGAGACAACTATAATAAAGTAAAAAGCTAAAATACCCCAAAATTATAAAATATACAAAGATTGCATTCATGTAGTGAGTTACAGTAATTATAAATAAATCTTGATTTCACTTTCATAAAATGCTAATGATCTATCAAATATAATTATGCCCTAATGTTAAAAATTTTTACTGAATAAAATAGGCATACATTAAAAGAAATTAAATTTTATGAAACAACAGAAAACACATAACCAAGTTGTAAGAACCTGGAATTCTATAAACTATAAAAAAGTATGAAAAATTGCTTAAATGAAGATATTCATGTTATTCCAAAAATCAAAGTATAAAGTAGTTAAGAATAAAGAGTAAAAGTTATTTTCCATTTGATAATAATGTTAACTTTTATAACATATCTAAATTGAAAATGCATGTCCAATAGAAAGAATACTCAATTTTTCATATTAAACAAATCATTGAAAAGTATTTTAGATATAGCATACATATAACAATATTAGTCTATTTCAATCTATTCTATAAAATTAAGAAAACAAAGGTAGAAAAACTAGTCAGAAAAAAATAAAAATTGCCAAATCAATTGGATTCTTTCTAATTTTAATATGAGTCCTTAGAATTAAGTATTGGTATCTTTATGGTATCTTTATGAAAATAACAATTATTTATTATAAAATCTTATAACTAAACCCCCCGAATAACTGTAAGGAAATTTATTATCTTCCCAAGTCCATATTAAACAATTAAGTTCAATCCAGAGATATATTTAATATCTTGGAATCTTTATCCCCCACTCTCTCTGTATATGAGTGTGTAAGTGAATGCAGACATCTTTTAAATATAAGTACATAAATGTACTGGCTACTAAATCCAACATAAACAAATAGAAAATGAGAATTATGATAATATGGAATGGTCACATGTTATCCCCTAAAATAGTGTTAAAACCAGTTAAGGGCTTTTCATTCTTTTTCTTAATAATCTACAGTTTAATACATAGACAGGCCTTAGTAAAAAAAAGAAACTGATACAAGAATACTAAATAAGAGCTATGTAGTCATCTCATAAAATTATCTTAACACTTTATGATCAAAATGTATAAGAACCAATAAAGTTAATATTTAATTGAATACAATTATCTAAAAGGAGAGAGAGGGAGAGAGAGAGAGAGAGGGAGAGAAGAAATATCAGCACATCATTACATTACTAAAAAGACACCCAGTAACCTACCCGAAAGCCTATGCAAAGATTTTATAATATAACAGTGGCAAGTGAAACTTACCCTTTCTGGGCGATTCCTTTATTAGGGACACACCCCGCCCTGCCAAAAAGAAATAGTAACTATGTGCAATACAGCAGAAAGATAGAGAGAAAGAGAGAGAAGCACTATCTATCGACACTACAAGAAACAGAAGCAAATAAAAGCAAGCAAACAAGAAAATAGTCACATGATCAGACAAAATAAATCCAATCCAGCAAATTCATATACCTAGAATATACACACTCTCACACACACACACACACAGATAGATATATATACTCACACATATATATGCACATATACACTCAAGCCTGCACATATATATGTGCAGAATTTGATACAAATAACATGCATCATATAATTTACAAATAAATAATAAAAACTCCACAAAATAAATTTCATACATTTAATGAGGCATTCATTCATTGATCATTGGACTTCTTCACGAACACACAAACATACACACACATTTTACTAGACACCAAATGAAATAGACAAACAAAAAAGAACTTTTTAAATATAATAATTTCTAATATTATTTAATGCTAAAATCAAAGGTTAATAACAAAGGATTAATACACCAACAAATTCCAGTATATTTAATTGTTAAACCATTTTACAAGTTCTCACTTTTTGTATATAAAGCAAATATGAATTAATCAATGTTAAAATTACAGATAGATGAAAGAATTCTAGCAAGATACAGCATGATTGTTTTCAAATGTAGAAACCAGTGTAAGAGGGCTCTCATTTACCAATGAGCAATTTACTAGTTCTATGCTTATGGGGATATGCCTTTAATTTCTTTAAATATAGAAACATATAAATATACACCCAGAACGGAAATAATAGCTTTAACACAAAATTGACTATATCTCATTTTTGTATGAACAGATTTTCATGATACATAAGGGAAATCAGAAGATATTATGGCAACACTGTTGTTTTTTTTTAAATTTTGCTGTGTCCCTTGATTGCTGGTTTTTCAAGTTTTTTCTATTTTTGAGGTAAACGACAATAATAACTTCTTGTATATTCCGTTACAATGGGACATGGAAAAGCTCTAACTAGCAAGGAGAAAGGCAGTTCTCCTGGTGTTATTGCTGAGAAAATAGAATGCGATACTGACACAGTGAGAAGATTCCTGAACGACCCTTCACCACCGAAAAAATGATCAGATGCTGAGTGGTCAACGACTCTTACAGCTAGAGATATAAGAAATGTGGTCCGTCAGCTACGTAAAACACCATGGCAAACAAACAAATAAATCAATAAGGGCTTAAAACCACAAGAGATGACATCATTTTCTCCATTGCTTCTGTCAAGTTTCCTCTGACCCTAAGACATAATTTCAAAGACAGAATGGGCATAGAACTACATAAAGATCTAGATGTAAAACGTTCTTTCAATGACAAGATCTAGACAACCCGAGATGGACCTGAGACCTGGGTGCTTTCTAGAAATATTTAAGGCCTCAACAACAGGGAAGGGGCATTATGATATGGGCTGGTATCATAGGGGGATAGGGTCTTGTAGGTCCTATCAGAGTAACTGATGGTGTGAAAATTACATCTGCATCATATTGTGACATATTAAAGGACACCTTGGATCGATGGCTGGACGACGTACCTCTTTCCTTGTTGAAAAACTTGATTTTAATACAAGTCATTGAACTTTCTCACTCTGCTCATATTTCTACAACATTTTTTGCCTCTTTGGAGATCCATGGAGAAAAACTGGTGGTATGGCCACCGTGCTCTCCAGATTTAAACCCAATTGAAAACTTTGGGTTACTTCTCAAAAGAGAAATTTATGCAGATGGAAGGTTGTGCACTTTAGAATCTGTCTTGTTGGATGTTTTTGCTGCTCCAGCAAGGGCAGTTCCCTCTTCTAAAATAAAGAAATTAACTAGTTTGAGGAATTCTAGGATTATTGAAGTTATTAAATGTCATGGTGGTCATGTTGCCAAAAATGAAACTTTTTCATTAATTGTAAACTTTTAATGAAAGATTTCTTGCTCAATACATATTTTTCTGATCTCTGTTGTTTAATTAACCCCTTAGGTGATATAAATTTGTAAATATTTAGTTTTTTTCAATTAAAAAGCTATTACTGCTGTTCAGTCAAATAAATCTTAATTTCCCAAAAACTAAAATTAATTTTAAATTTCACAGACATTATAAGCATCACAAATCAAAATGTTTGTGATATTTTTATTGAAATCCATAGCTAAAAAGTCGAGATACGGTCAATTTTGCGATAAAGCTATAATTTTCGTTCTGAGTTTATATAGATATATGGGAAGAAATTAAAATGCATGAAGGCACATCATAATCAAGATAAAAAGTAATTCAAAATTTTCAATTAAAAAGTGCTCTCCATAAAGGAATTGTCGTCAATTGCAATGATGATCTAATCAGATGGAAGCAAAAATGACATTAAAAAAAACTCTTCAATTAAAAATATATCATATGAAGTCGGACTAAAAATTCGATACAAACTATATTTTGATGTTTTGTATTTGCCACTAGCAAATAATGCAAGGTTATGTGAATAACATATGCACAGGCTCTTAAATGAAAACTGTATATTGTGCTTCAGTATGTGTGTTTGTGTACTAACATAAATACATCCATACATACATATACATGTGCATACAGGTCCACAGAAACAAAAGATAAAAGCAAAGGTACACATAACCAAATCAATATATCATTGATTATATCAATTATACAATAACAAAATTTCAATTGTTTATACACTAAATAGGCAAAATTAATACTGTTGAATAAATGAATCACTGATAGGGTCAGGATTCTAAAATATAGCATTTCTCAAAACCTCAACTTTGAAATAATTTTCTAAGGTTTTTCTTACGGTACTAATTTAAAATATCTCAACAAATTAAAGAAGATTTATTCACAAGAAATGAGTAAAATTAATGATGTTCCAACATTATTAAATATCAGGGCTTCTGAAGCTTTGAAAATGGATAAAATTATTTTTTTTTTAATTTTATAAAAAGATTTCCTTTAAGAACTTCTACAACTCGATGCAAATCTACATTTATACTTGTGTGTACGTATGTATGTATATATACATATATATATTTGTGTGTGTATGTATGTGCATCCAATTATGTAAATAAGGAAAAACAATTTGCCTTTGAATCCTTCAGAACGACTGTTGTCTTTTAATAGATTTGAAATAGATATGAAAAAAAATGCGGAAATAATAAAAAAAAAATACAATTTGTAAGAAATTCTTTTTGCAGCTTATTATCAATTAAAGTATTGCATATATACTTATAGGAATACAAATTCAAATATTTCTAGTTATGAACATTGTATTAACAAAAAATACATATTTCAAGTTTCACCTACAATAGTTTTACAATCCAATGCTAAAACAATATAAGCTCAAGACTAAATGTAACCTTAAATGTTTGTTTCGGCAGATATATAATCAAGTTTCATGGTCTAAAGTTGAGTTTTTTTATTTTTTAACATTTAAGAAAGAAATTTGGGTAATTTTAACTTGGACATTTGATGTTCATAGTGTTTTTAATTTAGTCTATCCTATACAGTTCTAAATCTTAGATCTTGCCATTTGCATTATTATAAAGTAGATATTTCACTTAGGACATGTGTGCAGTATTGAAAGATTTGAAAGTCATCAATGATGGAATATATCCTAAGGTGATGAATATTTCTACGACTTTACTAAATTTTGTATTGTAATGCTAAATTGAAAAATGCTAGAAAGCAGAATCTTATCAGTAATCTATTTGGTATCTATTTACATATTTCATACCATAAAAAATATGAAATAAAGTAATGAAGAAGAAAAAATCATTACTTTTGTAACCTTCAGAACAAATTGTATTAATGAGAAAATATATTGCAGAAATAGACAAAGATATATGGAAATGAAACAATAAAACAGTAAATACACTGATATAAAAATGAATAATAAAGAGCTTTAATAAGAATTTGTTCAAAATATTTTGATTAGTCTGAGACAATAGAATGTTTATGTTTTTCCTAAAATGTTCCAATTCAATATTAGAAAAGATTTGGAAGATTCAATAACCATCTAGGTGAGAAGAGGGAGAGCAAGTGAAAAAAGTAGTACTAGGCTTACATGAATGGCTTTGATCCAAGGACGCATAAAAAGAATAAGATATCGAGGTTTACATAAATAGTAGATGGAAGTAGTTAAAGGTAATTCAGAAAGGAAAAGATGAATCAAACACCATTCGTACCTGTAGCTTCATCATCATTATATTCTTTGCCATTGTTACCACAGCGGACAGCATTCTTCATTTGATATCTAGAATATAAAAAACAAAGAATAAAAATACTGATACTGAAAACTTTTAATAATTTCATAAAACAGATCATGCAAACAACATTTGATTTAGAAATATTAGTGAGATCTTCAAGCAAAATGAGGGTTTTTTCAAGTAGATAAGCTGCTTTCGGGAAAATGAAAACTTTTTTTGTTTCTAAAGATTTTTTTTATTTGGCAGATATTGTGTTGTCACATCATACAAAGTTTTGATAATTAAAACCTTATTCTAATTGAACTCATTCAAAGATTCTGAATCAGGTAATAATAGAAAAACAAAACTGATTCTGAATTGGCCATTGATACCAAGGAAAGATTTTTTGGTTCCCAAAAGAAGAAATTTAATACATTTTTAGAAAATAGCAAAAATAAGTTTATGAAATAACTCATAGAATGAAGACGGAATCAAAAATGTAAGTTTAACTTGGCTAAATCTAGTTCCCATCAGTCATACAGCTTTGTTTCTGCTTTTAGATTTTTGAATTCAAATAATTATTTGTAGTAGGATATATCATGTTTAATACCTATATTAAAACAGAAGGATCCCCTGATGAATATGTAATATGATCAAATATAGGACAAGTTTCTGCAATATTTTTTCAAAATTTCCTCTAGGAAATGTGCGATTAAAAATAGTTTATAAAATTATGAATTTATTTGTCATTACCAAAATTGGAATACAATTCAAAAATAATTTTGTAGGAAATTTTCCTTAAAAAGCAACAGCCATTTTTATCAAAATTTTAAGAAGACATTTCCTATGTTAGTTTAAATATATTGATTTCTGCTCATAAATGAATATACAAGATTCATTTTTATTAATGATAAGTTCAGTGCTTACTAATATTATTAGTAAGTACTATTAACAATACTGATTATAGACGAGAATCAATGTTTTAGATAATAGCAAATTGACACAAGAAAAAAGAATTTTAATAGCATACATTATATAGGGTGTTCCAATAACTTGGACAGAAGCTAACATATTTATCACATTAAATATATATATATTTAATTACACTGTGATCAGATAATTGAGAAACCAAATTAAGAATTCAGAAAAGAATGGGAACACTGGACAGCTGTTTTGTTCTTTTTGCGACTCGTCAGCAATGTATACGCAAGATCCCACCATACAAATTTCAATTTATATTACAATGTCCATGATATATATATATATGTATATATATGGTGACTGCCACTTCTTCACAGAAGACGGCCAACCCCTACAACATGTGCAAGTTTGAATGGGTCCGCATATGGTTCCACATGCCCCCCCCCCGAC
>JAYKTE010000082.1:14270-33143 GCA_036873565.1 Xipholeptos notoides
GGACATTACTGCTATTTTAATATTTCATAAGTGAAGATAAATTCAGCCAATACATTCTGTTTTTTTGGATTGAATAAAACGCATGCTACACTTCAGTTATTTATGATAATGGTATTTATGCTGTCAAAAATTAGGACAAATATTGCTTTTGTTTGTTATTTAAAAATCCATTACACAAATTAATGTCACAGATTGTATTTCGTTCAAAGTTGCAAACACAATATGAACAAATTGAATGTTTTACTTTTATATTGGTATTTATTTACATTTTATAAACATTAGATAAAGCAAGTTTGTCAGGCTCACTCATGAAATTATACCACCCTGTAAATATTATTTCCTAATTATATATATATATATATATATATATAATATAATATAATGTATAATAATATCATAAGCTTATATATAAATTGAACTTGTCTCTGGGTGGGATGGTCTATGTGTGAGTTCATATCCTTTGGATTCAAAAACGGCAGGGCTGATTTTCTTGTACTTTGTGTTTGAGAGTGTTCTTAGATAGGTGTTGTTTTGGAATAACCCCAATAAGTATGGAAAATCGATAATGAAAAAAAATCAGTTTCTAAAAGCAAGAGCACAGCACTGTACGATTAAGAGTAAAACTGTTAAAATTGCAAGTATGAACACATAACTCGTGAACCAGTCATTAGAACATTTGTTTCGTACGCCATGGTCTGCAGGTTGGAATCTCATTTGGGGTTTGGAATAATAACATTTGTGTCACTAATGAGATCCAATAAGATTGAAACAGCTTTCTGACACTGTTATAAGTTTGTGTTTAATCATAACATTATAATTTGATTTACACACACATATATAGATAGATAGATTTTTTGGGGCATAGCTAAAATGTGCAGGCAATACGAAACTAGACTGTTCACTGGTCAACAACAAATTTGTTGTCTGCATTTTTTCAGCATGTTCACATGTGTTGACTAATTGTTTATGATGATGCTCCATATCCATTTTACCAAAAGGCGTTGAATCATCTAGTTTGGGACCTCAGCTTGTCAAAGGACTCTGCCGAACTGTTGAAAGGTATATGTCCATTACATAGAATACGACTTTGCTGGTGTGTTTTCTGTATTTAAAGAATGGACATCTGATATCATTTTGTATTAAAGTTCGTAAATAAAACTAGGCACTAGCTCTAAAGAAAAAATAAAATTGGACATGTCTGCTTACTAATTTTTTTCTAGATCTGTTAATTTTCATGATACTGACTTTTGAGTGGTTAGAGGAGATTGTGATGGAATTTGTAAAATAAAGGGTAATATTAAAACATTCTTATCTCTATTACAAGTAGGTTGTCTTATCCTAATTTCAAATTCCTTTTTAATTTTTTAAATTAAACTTATCTATTTCTTTGTGTGTGTGTGTGTGTGTAATATGTGTATATAAGAGTGTTACAATAACTTGGACAGAAGTTACCATATTTATCACATTAAAATATATTATATACATGCATATATGTATAAATACTTTTATGAATAAAGTATTTATATGTATATATTTTTAATGTGATAAATATGTTAACTTCTGTCCAAGTTATTGGAACACTCTGTATACACATACATACATACCATTCAAATTAACGATTGAATAGTATCTGTTGCCATTTTCAGTACTATTTGCTTTTTGAATGGGTTGTCAATCGTTTATTTATTGTTAGTTTTATTGAGAAATAGAGCAAAAAAGGCAAGGTATTCTTAATTGTTCATTAGAATTAAAAAATTCTACAATGAGTTGAGTAGTATTATTTCCCCCAACAATAGAATGATCTGACTAACAAAGAAACCTCTTTTCTAGAGTTCATACAAAAAACATATAACTAAGCTTAAAGCTGTGTGTGCTTCCTGCTTCCATTCTTTATTTCAAGTATTCACATCCCTTTAAGGTCTGGGAGGGGTCGGATCCTTTATAAGGGTTGTGGGGATGATACTAGAAGGCTGTTAATTGATTGGTTTATATCTGGGTTTAAAAACTATCTATCAGGCAAGAAGGACCAAGCAATATCTGGAGTTAAAACAGTTTGTCCCAGTATAAAACTAGAAACCATCAAAGCTGTATTTATAGCTGTTAAAGGTTATGAGTCAAGTACAGACAGCTTTTATTATCATTATTATTATTATTAATTATTTTTATCCTTTTCTTCTAAATAAAGTTGATGGTTTGAAATTTCTATTATAGACTGAATTTCAATTTATGAATGGATTTGAATTCTGTTTAAAACAATGCATGAGTTTGGTTTGTGTTTGAGTTATAATAAATTTGACATACGTATCTCATTTAATTAAAACCTCTTTTAATGACTAATTAGATTATAACTGTTTTATATCCAGATCAACTTATTTCAATATTTTTAGTGTATAATACTAGCAACAAAAAATGCTGAGACACCAGTAGAACATTTTCACTCTTATCACTCTTGATTCAAATTCCTACTATCAATCTTTCATTTTTTTTTCTCAAGTGGAAATTTAGAACTAAAACAAGAAAAAAAAAAATTGATTCATTCTACTGTTGGTTATATGATTATTATTTGCAACATTTTTATGTGCTTTTGGCTGCCCAATTAAAAAAAAAATTTGATTTTTATTTTTTTAATAAGGGAAATGAAATAGTCTTATTAAATGATTTCTGTGCTAAACTCTATTTGGAAAGGTTTTCACTGTCAATAATTGAGCAATTTAGAACAAATCTGTTAAAATTTAGTATTTAATATGTCTAAATTGATCAATGGTGTAATTAATATTTTCAACTTGAAGCTATTTATCTTTCTAAAATCTTTAAAATAAAAATTTATTTTTCCACTTAATAATGATGAAACTGAAGACTGATTCTCTCTGGGTATTCATTGTATGAATTGCAGTTTGATTCTATACTATAGATGTATAAATAAATTCATATTCCAACAAATATGCATGTAATTGCAAACACTAACACATCAAAATGGCGAAATACTTTTTAAACTGTTGACAGAATACATTGCTCTAGGCTTGAAGGTGTGAAATATTTTTCACCTCTAACCTTGCTAAATCTTATTCAAATGAAATCAATTACGAATAATGTGAATAAATTTGAATATCTATGCAAGCATCCAAACAATTTTAATGTTAAATCCTAAATTTATTTACTAGACATTGCGCAAAAGTATCATCCTAGAAAATTATCTTATTAAAAAGCTATTCTTTATTTATTGCTACTTAGAGGAACTGCATAAAAAATCAACAGTAACACTGTTTTAGGAATAGAAAAGCTTTAGAAATTTACCAAAAATGAAAAGGAATTATCCAATCAATAAAAAATCTTATGAATTGTACAAATGTATATTTTTATTAAAAACATATATCTAAAAAAAGAATTTGACAAACTGTTCAATTCTATTATGTTCTGATAAACTATTGCAGTTGTGATATTTTTTAAACTTACTACGCCTGCACTATATTAATTTCATTAAATTTAAAAATAATTTTTTTTCACAAGTTACCCCTCAGATTTGAATTTTAGGCTACAAAGAAACCACTTCAATGCAAGGTTGTCGATAGAGAAATTTACTTAGGCCTTGTTTTTAAAAATAGGAAAAAGAGATTTCTAAGTAAATGTGATTGATTAAATTGTTTTATCTGTTTTAATTTGCTAAACAAATAATCTTTCAGGTTTTTGATTTAGAATATTTTTTAAATTTAACTATTAACTTGTTAAACAATATTATTTTGCTTTTAATACTGAAAACAATTTGAAGTAAAACTTGAATCATAAATGAAAGATTTTTTTATTTGTTTGAAATGAAAAAAACTTCTACATTTTTGCAATCAGTACTTAATTAGTTTTGAAACAATTAAATATACTATATATCATTTTGTTTCTAATGATTTTTCAAGCTAGTTTACGTTAAAACATTTTTGTCAATTTCTTTCAACATTTGAGATTTGCTATTGTTTTCATGTAAATATCCACTGTAAGAAAACATATTTTCTATTTTCAGTGCAGCAATGGCCATCTTATGTGTGCTGGTTGTTTTAACCATCTTCTGGCTGATGCAAGGCTCAAAGATGAGACTGCTACCTGTCCAAATTGCCGATGTGAAATCAGCAAAGCAACCTGTTCTCGGAACTTGGCTGTTGAGAAGGCAGCATCAGAATTGCCAACGGATTGTCAATACTGTCAGCAGCAACTTCCACGTCACCTGATTTGTCATCATGAAGGTCATCAATGCCTGGAGAGGTAAGGTGCAGAGCCACGGTAAGCATTGACTATAATACCATAGCAGCTATCTGCAGCGTGTGTCTTGCTAATGCTGCTTGCTACTACCCCTCAAATCTTAAACTAAAATAAGTTTAGGTTGATTTGAATAAGGTTGCCACTTATGTACTTCGTGTCTGTGTGTGTCAGAAATCTGTTACTACATGGGGGATAAGAACAGGTGCATAGGTTCTATGCTACATATCTCAGGTGAATGCACTACATGTTCTTGCACATTTCCCATTGGTGACTGAGGACTGACTCTGTACTGTTATAAATGTTAACGAGAAACAAAATTTTTATTTTTCTGTTGTCACCCAGGACTGGAGTCAACTAGCCATGGTCTACTCTCCCATTTTCCGAAGATGTGCAACGTTGCCTATTGGGAGGTTGAGCACTACTGTGACATCGTATTAGGAAAAGAGGCGGCAAGTATTGTATTGCTCCTTCTAGAATCCATCATGCAACTTCAGCAACTGCCGACCAGGTTAGCTTGTCTCACATACATGCAGGCAAACAAATAAACATACATGCATACATTACATGTCTATACATACATAATCACACACACACACACACACAATAGCACTACTATGAAAGTAACATTTTTTTTCTTTTGTATTTTTGTTTTTATTTTTTTTTTTGTTTTCCAAAGAGACAAAGCCAATCTGGTTATGACCAAATAGGAATCTTCTTGTTGGCCAAAATTCAGCTTTGAGAGAGCAGGAAAAAGAGTATATATGCATTTATATATATATACACATACACACACACATGTATGTATGTACGTATACATATATATGTTAGACAGAATTGGCAAATGACTAGTCATTCTGTTAGACTGAAGCATTTATTGTTGATTTGCAGTTCAAAACTATTTTGGAGAAAAAATCCTTTTTTCTGGGAGAATGTAATTCTCCCAGAAAAAAAGCAAACCAATGAACAAACCATGACCTATGAAAAAAAAACTAAAAGTGAAGCTATGATGGAATCCTTATTGTTTGAGGCTGTTATCATCAAGCAGTTTGAAAGTTTGCTTTTGGACCGGTGAATGAAACCACTGGAAAGAAAACTTGTGGATTGGATGTCCACAAACCAGGTGATGTCACAGCAGGAGGGTACATTTCAGGTATATGTGAATAATTGATACTCAGTTGAAGATCAATTCTTTTAGGAATGTCAACATATTTATATCTAAATTATGCAGTTGATATTGCACTTGTCCAAATGAATGATTTTTCTTTTATAGAAAGTAGATATTTAGTTTTATATCTTGCTACTTAAAATAGCTATAAAAAGTTAAATACTTTGATTTGAAAAATAAATCAATTTTAGAAAATTTTATTTTTTAATATTTGTTCATTTTTAGGTTATCCAGACAGTTCTAATTATTTCTTATTTACAAAGGATCAGAATATCATTGCAGGACTTGTAGACCAGTAAAGATACTAAGACACCTTTTTAACTTTTCTGCAATTTCTCTAGTGATATTTTTTCTATTTTCCAAACATTCTCTTCCAATTTTGAAGGTCCTCAGTGCAAAGCTCATCTTCCAGACTGAAGTCTCCAGTTTTGAATTTTGAATCCACTCTTGAACGGTTGATTTCTTCAGAGCATCATCGCCATACATTTCACCCTATTTTCTTTTTTTAAAAAGTCCCAACTTCTCAATTTTTGGCTCTCCATTTTGGTTGCCAATAGCAAGTATCTGAAATGAAAATTCATCCATTAATATTAATTAGACATAAATAACATTAAACAACTATTGCACTAAGAAAGCTTTAAGATTTAGGTGTTTTAGTTGATGTTAAAAACAAGTACCTTATAATCACTCGGAACTTTCAAGACCTATATAGTTTATGTCACTCTCAGACCTTAGAATGGAATTCTTTTTGGTTTAGATAAATTCTTTATCAAATGAAACCATTTAAAAATATACTTGCCATCTAACTATGAATTATTTAAGAATTAGAACTCTAATCATTCTAAGTGATGATACTTGAGATTATTAAAAAACAATGTTCAATTAGATATTTTTTTCAGGTAAAAATAAGTTGTGTTCGGATTTTAGAATGGATTATTGATTAACATTAGAGAAATATAAAATGGTTTTTTTTAGCAAATTAATTTTATGATAATGAGTTTCTTTAATTTTGTATTATGTATTTTTGAAATGTTTATATATATTTTAAAGGATATATAAGTTTCCAATTCTTTTTGGTATTTTTAATTTTGTCTGTAGTTTTATGGTTGTATGGATAGTTCAAGTCTATATTGCTTTGACAACTATCTAGATGAATTAGAGTAAGATTAAGAATTAGTTTTCATTGTTGAATATTTTAAATACTTTTATTAAAACTGAAAACTTTGGCTAACAAATAATTTTTGAAAATGGCTATTTTTGGTAAGAGATGAAGGAAGTTGGCATAACACAAGTTATCATTAATTGCTATTGCCATTTTTACCAAAAGATTGCTGACTTAAAAATCCTGTCATTATCATGGCCAACTCTTTTATGCCCATTTAAATAAATTTTTATAGACTTAAAAGTTATCTTAATTATATGAGTTCAACAGAAATAGCAAGAAAAAACTATTTCAAATTTAGTTTAACAGGTAATTTTCTAAAATACATTAAAAAAAACAACATAGTTTATCTTTTTCATTTTCATTATTAAAAATTTTAATTCAGTTTTTAATTATCTTATTCCATGTTTGACCTGAAACATGGTTTCAGAAAGAAATCTTTCAATTTTGTTAAAACAATGAAAACTAAAACTGACTTAATAAAATTCAAAGTTTAAATACAAAAATCTAAAAATTTTAAAAAGATTGTTTACTACAAGATATAATGACTTTACTAAAAATATTGTTTAGTGTATGATTAATTCAAGTTATCTATAGAAATTTAGATTATATATTTATTTATATATTTTTAGCTATTATATAAAATGATGAAAATTTTATTAAGAATTCAAATTCATAAAACTTTTTCTCAAAATAGAATATCTAAAACAATTATTGCATAAGTTTTATTTATATGGCTACATTTTGAAGCTCTAGGTTGATTAATAACTAATTTCTGTTTTGGGTCATGTTTTTTTTTTTTTTCATTATATAAAAAATTATGAAGCAATAGATATTAAATCATTTTGAATGTTGTATATCCTATCAAACTTATTTTGGGTTTAATTTAGAAAAATTTTGTGAAAAGTTTCAAACAGAATTTAGGTATTTAATATTAAAATCAAAACTGGAATAGTTTTCTTTTTTTTTTGTCTCCCCATCTGTAAATATCTTTTGTTGCTGAGTATTTATTCTTTTACAAAAAGATTAAAATCATTTTGCCATCTTTTCATAATTTTAATTCATAATACCTCATCTCTCATCAATTTTATAAAAAAAAAAATAATTCCTTGAAGTAGTTTGAGAGGTTGTTTTTTTTTTTTTGCCTTTTAAAAAAGTTTTTATGAAATATTTAAAGTTTATTTTCTGGAAGGAGTTATTTATAATTTAGATAATTTAAAAAAATTGTGTTTTATGAAAATCAAAAACAATTGGACAAAATGTAATATTTTTTTATTTTTACAGAAATAAAATAATTTTCATGTGAACTGTTTTTAATGAAAAAAAAGTTATATTTATTTTATTACATAATTAAATGTTTTAATAAAACGGAATAGTAATTTGTCTACAATAAAATAAGTATGTTTTCTTGCATATTTCTATGTAAACTGCTTTTTTATGTATTCAATAAATGGCTTCCTAGATTAGGAAGTGCACTCTCCATTAACTTTTTTATATTGTTTGTTTTTTTACATTTTTCTTTTTTTTTTGTATTTTGGAGAAAAGACATCATAAAAAAATATTATTCAAGGCATTTCTTTCTTTCATGTTTTTTTTTTTTTTCATTGGATGGACATTTTTCACAAACTCCTTGAATTTTTTTTTTATCAACATTTGCTGGATACTTATAAAAACGTTCAAAAGTGGCAGTCTAGCCATGAGTGGCTAACATAAATTAGATTTTTTTTTTCTTTAACAAAAAAAAAAAAAAAATCTTTTTTAACTTTTTTTCTTATGGCAGACGCACATTGCAGATTATTCTAATAAAAGTCTGCTGTCTGTATATGGTCAATGTTTGCAAGGGAAGCAACTCTAACGTTTCAATGTGTTGTATTAAAATAAAAGCATGTATTAATGTATTGAAATAAACTCTGTCGTTTTGCTACTCTATATCAATTAGTCGCTTAAGCGTAATACGAACTTTTATTTGCTAATCAGAATAAGTTCCTAAAAATAAAACTTTTGTCTTAGTTTTAATGAATTTTTTAAATTGTTGCTTCACGCTTACTTTTAGATATTTTTAAGATGGTTGAATAACAAATAAATTGAAAGAAAAAAAAACATACTTTCCTCTTTTCATATATGAAATAAGAATAAAACTGAATGTAATAGTGCAAATAAAATTTATGATTGTTGTATGATTGTAAAAGCACTTTTTTCTCATCTATTAATAGAAAGGTGAGTATTTCCTTAAAGTAAACATTTCATTCTATACCTGCATTTTTTTTTCATGAAATCTCCACATTTAATTTTATACCTTTTAATATCATATTTTACTTTAAATCAAAGATGTATATCTGATAAACAAGAGTATGTAGTTTGATATCTATTTATTCAGATACCAGATTTATTAAAGTTTATAAAATTGAACTGGTCATTTCTTTGCTAGATTTCTACAAACTAGTACATATTTTAAAACCATACATAAAAAATATTTGTATGCAATAATTCAGGCTGTTTTCGAGCAGGAAGAAAGGAGTTTCTTTTAAATTTATCTGTAGATTCTTCAATAAATTTAATTGACTAACTTGTCTAAGTATATAATATATATATATATATTGTCTAAACTAAGTGTTATTTGTCTTTATGGCTTCTATTTTTGTGTTCTGCTCATATTCAAAATTTTAAATGTTCTCTTTTTTTTCTTTTTCTTTTCAAAGAAACCAATCCAAGAACAGATTTGATTATGGTTCTCTTTCTTTTTTTTTTCCAAATACTAAAGTCTTACCTTCTATATTCTACAGGCCAAGTTCTTGTAAATACACCCGAATTGGATGTCCATGGCGTGGTCCATTCCATGAACTCAAAGAACATGAAGAATCGTGCGTTCATCCCCTGAAAACCGGTAATGAAATAATGGACGCCTTACAAGGGATAGACAAACGTAATACAGACCAATTGAAGCTCTATGAAGATATCTTTGCTCTTCTTTCTTATGAGAAGATAACGTTTAATGGTAATATGAAAATATAAATCTAATTAATAACTATTAATTTCACCTTGCTTACCAATTTTAATCATTCTATAAACTTCTTACAGTAATTAGTGTGAAAAAGTGTAAATGATAAACTTTTCCAAATTTTATTTTATTTATATATCATATTGTCTGTTGCACTTGATTTGAATTCAATCATTTTTTTTTGTTTGTTGGTATCAACTATTCTGGTTATTCAATACTCAGACTGATATTTTTTTATGAACGTCAACACGTTCTTTGAATAACATTAGCTGACAGGAATAAGGATTCATAGTTTCCCAAAAAGTATAAGTTTTTTATGAATGTAATGGAATAAGTATTTTAACTTGCATATTACAATTACTAAGTCAGAGCACTACACCACAGGGTTTCTGTTAATTTTTTTAGGTAAGAGAAATCTGAACTAATCTTAATGATTACTTAGAATAAATGGTTTTAACTTGTGATTTTAACTCCCTATTTCTAATTTTATAGATACCCTACACAAATTAGATAACTTAGTTTTCCTAGATCTGGAAATCAAGCACTTGCAATTCCAAAAGTTTTAAAAGGTTTTTCAAATTGTATTCAAATTAATCACATAAAAACCATAACTTCTGAGACTGAGAGGAATCTGAGACACTGTAAAAGAAAGTTTTTAAGTAAAAAAAAAAAAAAAAAAAAAAAAGTTGCCTTTCAAATCAAAAGCAGTAAATTTAAAAAAGTCAAATTTATTGGTTATTAATAATTTCTGCTTTATTCTTGTTAAACTTTAAAATTCATGTCACTTTATTATTCACCAGTTGTTGAATGACTGTCACTTAGAATATGATTACCTTCCATCTGCATTGGTCCAGGATAATTACAAATCCCTCTGAACTTAGTCACTTGGAAACTTTTTAACATAATTGGGTACCACATCTAGTTATCAGCTGCAAAATTAGATGGAAAAGCATTTACTTTGCCATTTCTATATTTTGGCAAGAATTTAGTCCAAGCGCTTAACTGCTTCTTTAACTTCATTGCAAAGAATTTAGGAAATAAGATTGATCTAAAAGTGAAGATTAAGCTTAAACTTGCCAAGTTAGTATATAAATTCAATATCCTTAAACTACCAGAATTCTCAAATAGAATTTTTTTATGTACATTATGATGTTTCTTATTGTATTTTATTTATTTTATGAATAGTGAATCAAAATTAAATTTTTGTTCTAGTTCTTTTGTGATCACCCAAGCTGTTATATCTTGGAGATCTCTTGGTCACAATTTGTACTAAAAATTTTCACAACATATTTTTGAAAGAAATAATGTTGAAAGTGAAAAGTATTCAGGATTTACTTATACTCAATTAACTTCCTTAATAGCAATGGTAATGCACATCTTCAAACAGTTTTTACTTTGATTTTATTCTTGCTTATTGAAATTAACAAATCATTGAAAATAATTATAATTTTAGCAATGTACTTTAATGCTAAGTTCGAGACATTTTTATTTTTTCTAAATCAAAATATTTTTCCAGTGTAGAAAACTATCGTCATCTGTATCTCTGGTAGAATTACTTGAATGTTTCTAAGTGCACTCCTAGTCTCTCTTGAAAAACCAGAACATTTCTGGAATAATTTTTTTCCCTAGATAAAAACTTTCCTATTAAACTTAAATTTTGTATTTCAGATCTCCAATTGCGCCCTTTCCGCACAGATGACTTCATCACAAAACTCTTTTATGAGACCAGTCGGTTTTCCTCTTTTCAGCATCAGTGGGTGCTAAAAGCCCGAGTGGATCATGACCAGAAGGACCCAACTCAAAGTAGCAAGCGTACACTCAGTTATCAACTCGTTCTCAAAAGCCGTACTAGCAATCCACTTAAGGTTTTATTTATGGCTCTAAAAGGACCTTATGGAGATCTAAAAGTTGCTCCATCAGTTTATGAGTTTGAGTTTTCTAATGACACCACAGAGAGTGACTATCACCAATTGCCAACACTTGACGTACTTGAATGCAACAAACTGTTGGCATCTAAGACCATCAATGTGCGACTTGTACTTTTCCAAGTGCAACAATAAAATTTACAAAAAAACGAAACTAATATTAAAAAAAAAATCCTGGCCTTTATTTCTCCTTCAGGCAAAGAAATGAAAAAAAAAAAAAAATAAATAAAGGACCAATTTTCATGATTTTTAATTTTTCTTTAAACATTTTTCTTGAATTTTATATGATAAAAAAAAAATCACAAAAGTATTCAAAGAATTTTGAACACTATAAATTACTGCGTTCTTTTTCTAAGCTAACCTTTTTTTGGAAAATCAGAAACCTTTTCTTCTGATTACTTTTTCTTTCTTTGGACTTTTATCAAAATACATTTTACTATTTTCAATATATTTTTACTTTTTCTAGGTATCTGACCCAGCATCCCATTTTAAATTCAATTATATTCAATTTATAAATGTTTAGAGAAAAAAAAATATTATTACATCTTAAAGCTTATTTGCAGTTGACTGAAAAAAAAAAAGGCCAGAAATTTCTTTTTATATCCATCTCACTCCTCCTTACTCAAACCCCCTCCATGTCTGTGATGAAAATTGTGGGAGAATTGCTTTCTCTTCCTTTTTTTTTTCTTTTTGAAAATTATCAGAACTCCACTGAAACCGGTTCATAAACACACCTATCTCACTCTTAACCCATTATCTTGCTTTTTTCTTCTCCCTATTGAAAATTGATTGCCAAAATTTGTCTATTTATGCAACTCAAATAGATTTTTTTTTTTTTTTTTGAAGAGAAAGAGAGTGAGAATTGACTTCCAAATTTGTAACTATAAACTTTCAATGAGGTGGGGCGAGTGTGATAATTGAATCTAAACACCTGGGAAGAAAGTATTTGGATAGACCACAAAAAATAATAAAGAACATTCCTTCTCTCCCCCTTCTTTTTTAGTCTGCAACTCTTATTGTACTGTTCAGTTGCATTATCAAGTGAGACAGCCAATACTTCCATGAAAGATTCGGCAATCAATCTTATCTTTAAAAAATGTCTAAAACTAAATTATCGAAAAAGAAAAAATGCAAATCATTTATTGATCAGTAGACATTTTAAAAAAATTTTTTTTTTTACATATGAATGAATTTTAATGGAAAATCATTTACAAACAAATTGTTGGATTCATTAAAAGATGTAAATGAAAACATTTTCTAAGTGAAATGATTTCTAGAATGTAGTCATCTCTTTTAAAGTGTAGCAGTTTATCTGATTATATACATACTTTTTATTTCAACTAAAATAAAGTATTCATTTAATTTTATCTAAGTCAATGGCTACTGATTTCTCTCAACATAAGAAAGCAAATCTGTTGGGTATGGTAATTCAACTCTTGTAGTGCTGGTTTTCAAACTAAAATTTACCAAAGACCTTTATAAACCAGTTAGAATATTTCTTTGCTTTAAATAAATTCAACTTTCCCTGGAACTTTTTTCCTTCTTGAATATTCAATCGTATATAATGACTTTAATTTGTTATGCACCGCAATTATTACAACTGTATCAAATAATTTTTTTTAATCACAATTGTAAAATTATTTTCCAATAAAACAATCAATAGATGTGCTCGAGCTTTTCTCCTCCTCTGCTTTATCATTTAATCACTTAAGTCGTTTTATCCCAATATCAATTTCAGTGATTAGCCTTCTACCATGTCACTGTTGGAATAATAAATTTTATTTCTTAAATGATATATAACTATATCTATAATCACTCACACACAATACTAGGGAGGAGGCATTTTGTACACTATTTATTGTACAAGTCTCTCTACCATTTTGATTCCTGTTTAAATTAAAACTTCATTGCTATTTTTTTTAAATACACCTTTTTTGTTTCTATGGGTTTATATTTTTCTATTAGTTACTGGCTGAACTACTAACCATCCATCCATCAATGTTTTTTTTTTCTTTTTTATGGTGATGGTTATGGCACCATTTAAAATAAATTATTAACTATTTAAAAGCTTTGAGCAGTTTTTACAAAATAATATGTGCAATTCTTCCCATTCTATTAACTTAGTCTAGATTCATAAGCATTATTATTAAGTTGTAACAACATATGACGAGGCCTTTTAATTGTGATACAGATAATAATACTTTGGAGAATAAATTCTGAATAATTATCAATATATTTCATGTTTTTGCTTCCAAAGTTATTCTGGTAACCAAGGATTGATATTATTTTGAGGAAGGTGGGGGATTAAACAATTAAGATTTAATTGTTAAAAACTTCACCCTCTTAGATTGTGTTGTTTAATAAACAAAAATCATTACTACTGTGTTGTCAGTTCTTATGATGTTTAATAATTCTACCCAGTACTGTATACACTGCTTGACCCCAGCTACTTAAGAAAACCTGAAGCTGTTCTTTTTTTTTGTCTCTCCCATTAAATTTACAACCAACCTTGTTTTATTATACATTCTTTGAAAAAAAAAAAAATTCGGCAATGGACCAATCAAATATAAAAAGCCATGATTGGAAATGTATTTATACTGCTTGTGTTGTTGTCATGTTTGAAAATAAAAGTTGATCTATTAATGTTAATTTTGATTTTCTTGTTTTTTTTTCCAAACATTAAAAAGCATATTAAGAATTCAGAAGTGAATTCTTTATTATTTGGGTCTTTTCACAAACAGAATACAGGATTGAACTTGAAACATTTTTAAATGAATTACATCCACTTAAAGTTAATTTGGTAATTTTTTTTAGATGGGTTTTACTTACTGAGTACAAAACTGAAAAAAGAATATGTTGACAAGAATTAGAAATAAATAAAAATAAATCTTTAAAACTTTTTTTTACAAGTAAAATTAGAAAAAAACATTCTAAGCCAGCTTTAACTGAAAATACAAGTTTAAATCCTGATGATGGTTGTTGATCCAAAGACAAAAAAACAAACTAGGTAAATAACATTTTACCATACAAACTATACAAATTCTATGTATACTATCTATAACTTGCTTATATTTTAATATAACTGATATACAGCTAGTATAGCGAAATAATTAACTAATAATTCATATCTGGCAAAAATATTTAACTCCTGTAATCTAAAATAAAAAAAATTACTTCATAATTGTTTTTCTTTAATTAAAAACCAAACTGATAATGTAGTGCATAAATGTTTGAAAATCAACTGGAAAAAAAACAAATGAATATTTTTACGCTTGTAACAAGTTAAACTGAGCATTACTTGGCTGAGCACAAAACTAAGTTATGCATAAGGCCAGATTAGTACTATAACAGAATGGGCTGTCTAAAATTAAACTAAATGTCACTAATAATGGTTCAAAAAGAAAATCTACATATCTAAAAAAAAGAAATCAGGCTTGTATAGAGTAATTGTTATCAACCAGATAAATATTTATGTGTTCTGTAGTAAGTAAAGGAATATTTGAAATTACATGAGTTAAATATTTTTGTCAGATTATTTAAAAATATGCTTTTGTCTTTTAATTGTTGAATCGTAAGTTTTGGTTGTTCAACTATGCTGAATTATCAATCATAGTTTTGGATATTGGAAATGATTATTCAAATTTAATCATTACCTTAATCATCTAAATATCAATTTATCTATAACACTGCATTTGTTAGAAATATCTCCTATTTGATCTAGCCAAGTAAAATGGTTTGGGGATCAGTAAATTTTCCCTCAATCTCAACCACTGGTGTGTATATTAGTCGGACAAGATAATGCGAGACTTACCAAATGTTTGTAAGTCTTAGCAATCTTTGTGAGACTTTTAATCCATAAGGTCGTTTTTTTTATACTTATGCCAACTTTGATCAATTTATACTCATCAAGTTTTGAATTTTGAAATTAAAAATCATTATCATATAATCATATTCCTTGTAAATTTATGATTCAAATGAAGTTTGAAGTATATAATTCTTAAACATGTTCTATTGTAAAAATTCTATAGAGTTTTGTTAGACATTTCACCATTCAGCAAAATGTGAAACTTAACTAGTCCAGCAATAATGCAGTACTTATTATAGTGGAACTACTTAATGAGCTAGTAACCATAGAGACGTTTTGTTCTGACATGGATGCTATTTTCAAAAAGATCAGTTTTTGTTGAGATGAAAATAAAATACGTATTTTGAATAATTATAGAATGAAATAAATAAATTTTTTTTATGAGGGCTAATTTTCATATAAATTTACCATTATAGGCTTTAAGAAATAAAAAAAAATGGTACATTTTATTTCCAAATGCAACTGTTTTATTTTCTAATATAAAAAGCAATTCCATCAACAATTTTATAGAATAAAAATCTAAAAAGAAAAAAAGTCCTTTTAAATGTTTTTTTTCATAAAGTTTCATTAAATAGATTAAAACTTGTATTAAAATGGCTTGTCAAAACAAAAAACATTTGAGTTAAAAAAAAGTTAAGGAAACAGTACTGTTTCTTTTCTCATTGATTTTGCCTTAAACATCTTGGGAAGGCAGTACATCCTGATGTTGTAGGTTAGTTCGAAGTATGTGCATTTGATCCATAGCATTTGTTAGAATTGGACGAACAGAATTAATCTCCATTAAAGTCAGGTGGTTTAACTAGAAAGAGGAAGAGAGAGAAAAAAAAATGTAAAAATGATAATCAATTCTTGGTTTAATTTCATTAAATAAAAATGTATTTTTTTCACTTGGATAAAAATAACAGATATAGGTTATTACCTCAATTGGTCAAAATATTTGAAATGAAGCTTTATACTTTGTTATCTAATCTGTTCAGACTATGGATTTCATCTTTGTTACATAAACAATGCAATTACAACTATCCTCTCCTAATTTTGAGTGTTGTGTTTTGTAAAACAAAAAGTTTCACGTTGAATTTGGCTTTACTGGGAAAGAGTGTTAAGACACATTTGAGCTTTTGCTTTGTAAGGCCTTAAGGTTTACATGACTGGGCATTGCCTGAATTTTGTATTGATATCTTCTAATGTGAAAATGCTTTTCTTATTTTTATTGTCAAAATCACATAATCAAGTTATCCTAAAATGCTTATTACAAAAAAATCCAGGCCCCTAATTTTTAATATGTCCAAAATTGAATTTCAAAGTTTAATTATCACTTTACTATCCAATTTCTTTTGAAAACTGGGACCCAACATAATATATTAAAAAAAAAAGTCTAGTTTACCATATGAATACTTTGAATGATAATAGATTGGATTATTGTGTGTTTCTATCTAATTACATAGCTCCTGTAACTACTCTGCTCATCTGAGATGCCAATTCTTTCATTTTTTATTTCATTATTAATAGTAATAATTTGTTCCTAAAATCCCATTCACATCATCCAACTTCACTGAAGAATGCTGTGCACTCACACACAAAGTAGTGTTTTATATAGGCATACATGGATAGGAATATGATGCTTCTATTTCCAAATAAAAAATCACATACTTTTGTGGACGTGAACTAAATTTTTATTATACATCTAGAAATATAATTTAAAAATTGGGAATAATTTTACTATTAGAAACTGAACCACTCCCCCAAAATGAAATTGACTTTTCTAAAAAAAATAGCATGGATAATAAGTAGGATTTCATTTTTCTATTTATAGTTAGAGGAATTTAAATCTTTTAAATTCAACTGTATTAAATAAACTCTTTAACATCTTATTCTATGTCGATCAAATAACTTGATGTGGTCTTTAAATGAAATGTTTTAAAAGTATTGAAACAGAGGTGAGGTATTGTTTTGCTTTAAATAATGATAAAATTCAAGTTAATATCTTTCAAAAACAAAAGTGATTCAGAAACCATAGATTCAAGTATATTTAAAATAAAAATAATTTTTTTTTGTTGATCTGTGTATACTATATAAAAATGAAGATGTGAACCAAAGTCAGTGTAATTAATTATCAAGCTTCATTTTGTAAATCTAGACAAACAACATCAGTTTATTAGAGAATTGATAAAATTATTTTAATTAGAAACTTACCTTAGCATGAGTCGCTTCACTTTTGATTAAAGTGTCGATACTGCTGCGCAGTTTGGAAACTCGAAGATCCCAAATGTCTTTAATTAAAGTTTTTACTTCATCTGCTTTCGGAATATCTTCCTGGGCACTAATTTATCATAAAGTAATATAATCAATTATAAACTAATTTTTTTAGTTTATTAAAAAAGAAAAATTAATTAAAAAAAAGATTTTTCTTTAATATGAAAAAATAAAAATCCACAAATTTAAAAAAAAATCTTTTGTTAAAGTGGAAATGTTTTTACAATTCTAAGTAAATATGAGAGAATTAATAATAAATTTAATAGTGTGGTTAATTGAATCTGTTTAACACTATTTCAATTATTAAAGTCATTTAATTAAGACAACAAATATGTTTTGAAAATAATTAAAACATTTGTACTCAATAGAAATTTTTTATTTTTAATCAATTAACTTATTAATAAATTCATCCATGAGAGTGTAATGTTAAGAGCAACCAAAGAAAATCAAAAGTCTGGTTGTACAGGGGGGGGGGGAGACAAACTATCTGCTATCTAACACTGAAAAGATTAGAAATTTATGATGACAACAAATGTAGCACAATGCTGTTTAAAGAGCAACCTTCAAAACTAAAGAATCATGTTTGGGTTGCTGTTTGAACAAACATGATGTACAAGAACCAGAAATCAGTAATCAAGGCTGTATATCATTGATGATGTATACCTCTAAACAATGGTATTATTCAACTTAAAGATTTAAAAAAAACTTACTATTTAAGCAAAAGCTGAGCCACTTCAATATAATGAGGACAAGGCATCTGAGTAAAGAATTTACTTTCAATTTCTTCTTGTTTTTTTAACAGCAAATCATCTGAAAAAAGAATTTAAAAAAATGATAAGAGCACTTGAAAAGCACATACTCCCATAAAGGTTTTTTTTTCTATTGAATTACTTCCACAATGTAAGTAAAGTTTAACATTATTCTAAAGGGTTATTTTTGTTTATGCACGCATAAATCTTAATAGTCATTTACTGTCAGAAACAAATTTTATACATAAATGTATTTCTCTTGTTAGGATAGATTGTTTTTTAACAGGATATCAAACTTTATGATAATTTGATGCCTATTTTATCCAATAAATTATTTTTTACTAGTAAAATAATCATTATATAATGATATCAACAATCACGATTATTTAATGGGATGAACAATTATTTTATCATAAACATCTTTTTTTTGCATTTTTGGGGGAATCCTTTGAGATAAGGCTTTATTTTTTTTTTTTTTCTAGTTTGTTTTTTACAGCATATCAACCATTTT